>JAODAL010036786.1:0-41227 GCA_025379985.1 Phyllomedusa bahiana | reverse complement strand
TTTTAAAAACAATTATTTTCAAAAGGGGGGCGGGGGCAAAAAAACCAAAAAAAATGGCATTCAATGGGACATTTTCCCTCTTTAGGTGTTGTCACACGGTTATTTGGAAACTGTTTTGGGATGGGTTTTTTGGAGCGTTTCCGCAACCAAAAACGGCCAAAACCCCCCCCGTTCATTTAATTAGTTGCTTTTAAAACGGGCTTTTGTAGTTCACACCACGAGGTTTTCCGGGGTTTTTTGGGAAGCTTTTTTGGGCGCTGAAAAAGAAGCATCATGTCAATTCTTGAAGCGTTTAGGTTTAGGCGCGTTTTTAGGCACGTTTCTCGGCACATTTTTTTATGCGTTTTTGTAGCATTTTTCGTCGTGTTTTTTTGCCCTGGCTATTAATCTGTAGGCTAAACAGTGTTGAAAACCTCCCCCAAAAACCCTTATCAAAAATGCGCCGAAAACGCCCTAAAACCCTTTTCGAAGAGCCTTTAGGCGGGTTTGAGCGTTTTTGGGAAAAAAAACCTCGAAAACTTTTTTCAAAAAACAGGATTTTCCGGGGACTTTTTTTAAACGCGACATAAAAAAACTTAAACATTTTAATTCTTACCCCCCGGTTTTCGGGGCCGGGAACTGGACATTGAATGTGAAGGGGTACGGCTGAATCTGCAAACAAAAGCCATCCCCCTATGTGCCAAAAATGGACAAAATATAGATCGGAAAAAAACAACCGATATTTGGTCTTTGCTGTGGGAACGCACCCTTACTTGGAAATGGGCTGGTTGATCATATTAAATGAACTTTTCAAGGAACAGGCCCCACAGGTTAGTTCCCTAAAGATCATAAATTTACAACCTATTGTAGGAGAGATAAAATAAGTAATAAGGCATTAGTGGAGACTTTAAGCTTTTTAACCTAGACTTTCATAAAATGTTTGGTATATCAGAGGTTATGGCCAATGGGGATCCCACTGACTGCTGAAACAAATGGACAACAGTGCAAAGCTGGTTCTCCTTATGAACTGAGACTCCTACCACCTGAATTAATCCATTAATGGGGGTCTTAGCATCTGGATCCTCACCAGTCAAAACCTCTGCTATGTCTCTATGACACATAAAAAAAAATTGTGAAAATGCAGTTACTCTTCAAGTTGGAGTCTCCCAGAGGGACAATAGATGTGGGAGAGTTAAAGGGGGTTTCCTAGGTTTCACAGAGCCTGCTTCAAAACAGTTTAGGCTGTATTTCATTTGCTTTCCTAGTGAGCCTTTAGAGGGGCATTGGTTTGGAAAGTTTAACACAGGGAAAGGCTACAGAACTTAAACGTTAAAGTTTGACGTAAGAAACATAATCAAGTGATTGCTGCCCTAAAAAACAGCAGGGATGACATCACCCCCCAGCCAGGAAGCTAAGCAGAGAGAGGTGGTCATTAACCCTAGGGGAATTGTGTTTCAACAGGAGATAAAGTGTTTAGCGGGCCTGTTAGGGGACTTTGGGAAAGGGGGAGGTCAAAAACAGAGGGAAAAGGTACAAAGCTCTAAAGGGTTAAAGTGTGACAGTAAGAAATATAAACAAGCTCATGTTCGGCAGATAAGACACAGTAGGGAATGACCTCAACATCCCAACCATGGGCCATGGTTGGTAACCTAAGGAAGCTTTGTTTACACAAGCAGGAGATACAAATTGCTCTATAACTGGAAGGAAGCAAAATCAGAAAAGCAATGTATTTGATAAGTCTTTATTCACTTTTGCCTACATGTTTACAGCTAATCAATGTGGTAAGAATATCCTTTGTCACATTAAAGTGTGATACCTCAAAGGTTTGTTATTTTGCCCACAACTGTAGGCAAACTACCACCAGAGGCATAACCTGAAGCTCAAAAAGATGAAGTAAAGTTTAGCTTGAAAGTGATATCATGGCTTTTCATATGATCTGTTCTTTCATCACAATAAAAGTCATTGAAAAGCATTGAAAAAGTTGAGATAACTTTCTTTGCCATCATATCATGGTGCATTATCTGTCAAGTTAATCGTTACGACATCTGTAGGTCCTAACAATTTCAAGATATGTAAATTGTTAATACTGGTTTATTCTAATATGGAGGAAGAAGGTTTGATCTCAACTATCCTAGACAGGTATCATGCGCAAAAAAGTCCTAAAGACTCAAATAACAAGCTTAACTCTGCTATATCAGTACTATGCATTGCTGAATTAAAATCCCTATAGCAGTCGATTATTAAATTTTCCAGTGTTGAACATTTTCGCTAAGTCACAGTTCATATGATTAAAGTTATCATAGACCTTACCTTCCTTACATTAGCAAGGCAATTTTGCGCCACAGAAACGTAATGAGGCCAAGCTGGACTAAAAACCCTTTGGTTTATGCCCAAATACTACCACCACTTCCATACCTGACCTTCATTCTAAACTTGATTACTGCCAATACAATCCACCACTATCGCACCCTGACCATCTAAACCTTGGTTTACTGCCCAATACTACCCACCACTATCACACCCTGACTTCATCTAAACATTGATCTACTGCCCAATACAATATACCACTATCACACCCTGACTTCATCTAAACCTTGATCTACTGCCCAATACAATCCACCACTATCACACCCTGACTTCATCTAAACCTTGGCCTATGACCTGATACAATCCACCACTATCACAACCTTACTTCATCTAAACCTTGATCTACTGCCCAATACAATCCACCACTATCGCACCCTGACTTCATCTAAACCTTGGTCTATGACCCAATACAATATACCACTATCACACCCTGACTTCATCTAAACCTTGATCTACTGCCCAATACTACCCACCACTATCACACCCTGACTTCATCTAAACATTGATCTACTGCCCAATACTACCCACCACTATCACACCCTGAATTCAACTAAACATTGTTTCTACTGCCCAATAAAAATCCACCACTATCACACCCTGACTTCATCTAAACCTTGATCTACTGCCCAATACAATCCACCACTATCACACCATGACTTCATCTAAACCTTGGTCTAATGCCCAATACAATCCACCACTATCACACCCTGACTTCATCTAAACCTTGATCTACTGCCCAATACAAGCCACCACTATCACACCCTGATTTCATCTAACCTTGATCTATGCCCAATACAATATACCACTATCACACCACGACTTCATCTAAACCTTGATCTACTGCCCAATACAATCCACCACTATCACACCCTGACTTCATCTAAACATTGATCTACTGCCCAATACAATCCACCACTATCACACCCTGACTTCATCTAAACCTTGGTCTAATCTCCAATACAATCCACCACTATCACACCCTGACTTAATCTAAACCTTGATCTACTGCCCAATACAATATACCACTATCACACCATGACTTCATCTAAACCTTGAACTACTGCCCAATACAATCCACCACTATCACACCCTGACTTCATCTAAACATTGGTCTAATCTCCAATACAATCCACCAGTATCACACCCTGACATCATCTAAACCTTGGTCTAATCTCATATACAATCCACCATTATCACACCCTGACTTCATCTAAACCTTGATCTACTGCCCAATACAAGCCACCACTATCACAGCCTGACTTCATCTAAACATTGATCTACTGCCCAATACAATCCACCACTATCACACCTGACTTCATCTAAACCTTGATCTGCTTGCCCAATACAAGCCACCACTATCACACCCTGACTTCATCTAAACCTTGATCTACTGCCCAATACAATATACCATTATCACAGCCTGACCTCATCTAAACATTGATCTTCTGCCCAATACATCACAACACTATCACACCCTGACTTCATCTAAACCTTGATCTACTGCCCAATACAATCCACCACTATCACACCCTGACTTCATCTAAACCTTGATCTACTGCCCAATACAAGCCACCACTATCACACCCTGACTTCATCTAAACCTTGATCTACTGCCCAATACAATCCACCACTATCACACCCTGACTTCTTCTAAACCTTGATCTACTGCCCAATACAATCCACCTCTATCACACCCTGACTTCATCTAAACCTTGATCTACTGCCCAATACAATCCAAACTATCACACCCTGACTTCATCTAAACCTTGGTCTACTCTCCAATACAATCCACCATTATCACACCGGGACGTCAACTAAATCAGACATCCACAAACTGCAGCTCTCCAGCTGTTGGAAAACTACAACTCCCATCATTCCCAATGTTGTAGTTTCCCAACAATTTGAGGGTTGCAATTTGTGGATGTCTGATCTAAATATTGGTCTACTGCCCAATACAAGCCACTACTATCACACCTTGACTTCATCTAAACCTTGGACTATGACCCGATACAATCCACCACTATCACACCCTTACTTCATCTAAACCTTGGTCTATGACCCGATACAATCCACCACTATCACACCCTGACTTCATTTAAACCTTGGTCTATGACCCGATACAATCCACCACTATCACACCCTGACTTCATCTAAACCTTGGTCTATGACCCGATACAATCCACCACTATCACACCCTGACTTCATCTAAACCTTGGTCTATGACCCGATTACAATCCACACTATCACACCCTGACTTCATCTAAACCTTGGTCTATGACCCGATACAAACCACACACTATCACACCCTGATTCATACATAAACCTTGGTCTATGACCCGATACAATCCACCACTATCACACCCTGACTTCATCTAAACCTTGGTCTATGACCCGATACAATCCACCACTATCACACCCTGACTTCATCTAAACCTTGGTCTAAGACCCGATACAAACCACCACTATCACACCCTGACTTCATCTAAACCTTGATCTATGACCCGATACAATCCACCACTATCACACCCTGACTTCATCTAAACCTTGGTCTATGACCCGATACAATCCACCACTATCACACCCTATCTAAACATTGGTCTACTGCCCAAGCAGTAAAAACACAATACCAAGTGCAAGGTTAATTGGGTCATGGGATGAGCCTCAAGCCCTATTTGAAAGACTGGAGACTTTTGAGGCTTAAGTCGATAACTTTGAGTGAATTGACAATTTGCAGCCTTCAGAACATAGTCAATGAAGTGTCCCCCCACAAAAGGTCTCTGATCCTTTCTGTATCCATCTCCAAGTGAACTAATGGCAGGTTAATAATATATCAGTCCTCAGAATAGACTGATTGATCTGTTTACTCATGATGTTGATTACATGGACACATTGCTGGTTACTCACATCCCTCTAGAGATTCCTGTCAGCAGGACAAAGCTTTCCGTGTTCTGATTTAGCGTAAACCCCTGTATTCGTCTTAAATGAAGAAAAACTTGGTAGACACATAATTGAGAATCAATGATATGAAAGAGGTGTAAAAAAGAAAAAAAAAAGTTTCCCACTGAGAGTGGCAGAGTAATAGATTATGGGAATCGATCAGGTACCTCCGACTTACGGTCTTTACCACTTGCTGAGCCTTTGATGATAATCTGTGCAACCTACATAAAGACTGAGGATTGAGCACCTGGTGATGTGTAAAACATTCATGTCTTAAGGTTGCATTATCCGTGCAGTTAAATAGGTTCTTGTGTATTGTGTCAGGGACACACATTCTCTCAAGACTGTATTCAGCCCCTTCTCTGTGCAATGAAAGGAGTAATCAAAGACCAGAACATTTGTACCTTCCATTAGCCATTACTCAGCCTTTCAGTCAAAAGTTAGGTGTCATTAACCTGGGCAGTAAGGCATCTGCCCATCCTCTTTGCCATGTAATCTGATATTTGAGTCTTCCATTTTTCCACCAAAAGTATAGTTATAATCTGCCCACTCTACGCAGATCAATGAGCTTCAAACCCGCAATCCTGCTGCTATTGCCCAAAGCAAACCATAGAACCATGCATGACATTACAAAATGTGGAAAACATAGGTCCATCTGATCTAGCCAGGCAAAAGTACAACCTATATAGATATGTAGGATAGGGAAAAAAAGGAAGAAACAAGGGCGCACAATAGTGAAGTAACGTAAAAATAATCTCTTTATATAACAAGCACCTGCAATGTGCTCACCTTGAAGGGTTGTGCAATAAGGATAGAGGCACAACTCTCATTAAAACCATAGAACCATGCATGACCTTACAAAATGTGGAGAACATAGGTCCATCCAATCTTGCCGGGCAAAAGTAAAAACTATATAGATATGTAGGACAGGGAAAAAAAGGAGGAAACAAGGGCACACAATAGTGAAGTAACATAAAAATAATCTCTTTATATAACAAGCACCTGCAATGTGCTCACCTTGAAGGGTTGTGCAACAAGGATAGAGGCACAACTCTCATTAAAACCAATGTGCTCTTGTATGAGCTTTCCCATGGCAGCCAGAGGTCCAGACACCCACACGTCTATAGAACGCTGGTAACGAAAGGATAAATAAGTCTTAAAAAGGTTGACCTCGGCGCTCGTCGGAACGTATTGTAGACACTCCAATTGTATTCAAAGTGTAAGTTTAATAGTAAAATTGCAAAGGATATTACTCCTTTCACAAATAAAACTACTAAAAACCTGACGCGTTTCGCGTTGCAAACCAACGCTTCCTCAGAGGTATACAGCATGACAACCAAACCACAGAAAGTGGTATAAATTCTAGGAATTGACATAAAACTTAGCTTTTATTTATAAGCATCAATTAAAAGATAAAAATAGTGCTCACCAAGATACCTAAACTACCAATTGAAAAATTCTATCCCTACCACATAAACACTACCTAACCAAAGAAAAGTGGGATATGCCCCGATAAGGGCGTCCCCAACCTCGTACCTCCTAAACTGTACCCTAGGGACTACAGCTATAATCGGCTCCTATTAATATTAGCAAGATATATACAATGACACACCAAAAAACAGTAGATATAAAGTACAATATATAGGGTGTCCAATAGCCTAAAATAGCCCCATAGGTATAATTAGTATCCCAGATACAGTATCCATACACATACACTTACTGGCTGTCCAAACATGGACACCCATTAACTTCCGACACGTTTCTCCTCAAAGATTGTATGAGGTTCATCAGGGAACAAAGGAGAGTGTATAGAATAAAAAATAACATATATCAATATACTTAGCAAATAAGATGACAGATGTATCAAACTCACGACCCTGATGATACGGTCATTTGACCGTATCTTAGAGTGCAGGCGCGACATGGGAGCCGGGACGCTTTTGTGAGTACCTTGGCAACTAGCTCTCGCGCTCCTATGACCGGCGCATGCGCAGTAAACATTCTGGGATGCTGTATTATACATACTTCCATGTTTTTGCTTTGGTTTTTATCCGCAGACTTCTGCATCTGTATTTGACCTAATTAGGGGTAAGTATTTATACCCCCTCCCCTGTCTAGCTCACTTGTCCAGCACTATCTTGCTACCTCACTGTGGATGTGGACCCGGAGATCCATTGCATGCTACCTGAGGACTCTGGTTTTCATGATTCAAATGACCGTATCATCAGGGTCGTGGGTTTGATACATCTGTCATCTTATTTGTTAAGTACATTGACATATGTTATTTTTTATTCTATACACTCTCCTTTGTTCCCTGATGAACCTCATACAATCTTTGAGGAGAAACGTGTCGGAAGTTAATGGGTGTCCATGTTTGGACAGCCAGTAAGTGTATGTGTATGGATATTGTATCTGGGATACTAAATATACCTGTGGGGCTATAGAGGCTATTTTAGGCTATTGAACACCTTATATACTGTATCTTATATTCACAGTTTCATGGTGCGTCATTGGATATATCTTGTTAATATCAATAGGGGCCTATTATAGCTGTAGTCCCTAGGGTACAGTTTAGGAGGTACGAGGTTGGGGACGCCCTTATCGGGGCGAATACCTCACTTTTCTTTGGTTAGGTAGTGTTTATGTGGTAGGGATAGAATTTTTCAATTGGTAGTTTAGGTATCTTGGTGAGCACTATTTTATCTTTTAATTGATGCTTATAAATAAAAGCTAAGTTTTATGTAAATTCCTAGGATTTATACCACTTTCTGTGGTTTGGTTGATTAATATTTTGGTATGTCCAGGATATACTTATCATAGTAGATTTGCTCCTCCTACCTCAATTTTAGTGGAGTTTTATGGTTTTTGAGTATACAGCATGACATAACATCGGGCATTTAAAGAGACTCCTGGATTACAATTGGATAGAGAACATCAGACATCGTAACATCCGATGCTCTAACAGAGTCTCTATTGGGCGAGGACATTGTCACTCAAAACGGTTTACTCAAAAAGTAGCACAAACTGCAACCAATGCTTGGGCTGAAGAATCTAACTAAATTGCTTATGCATTGATGATTTAGACAGTTTTTATGTTTTAGGGATCCAGTTTAGCAGGAAAACAGATGTGGTTTAGTGGAAAGCGGTGTGAAAAACGTTGGCACAAAACTTTGGTGTAAAGTAAGCCAAACAGGTAGTGTAAGGCTAGACAAAAAGATTCTAGAAATGTGCCAAATCTATCAAAACACCATGGGTCACATGTACGAAACTGTTTAGGTCTAAAACTCACTCTTTTACCCATAGTAACCTATGGGCAAAAAAGTGGGTTTTAGACCAAAACAGGTTCATACATGTGGCACCATGAGTCACTGGGATAAATAAAAGCCAATTTTTAATCAGCCTAGCCTAAGTACCCCATAGGACTAGTAAACTCTCCCACTTTCCCAATTGTATCTGAAATAAATGGTTTACATTCTGGGCCAAATTGGAAGGTCTCTACAATCCCTATGGGTGGTTAGCTTGTTCTTGAAGCCATTAAAACTGTGAAAAGGCACAAAGTAGGGTGATATCTGGGGAGCAAAATAAGGTACTTATCTATTCATGTTGGGTTTCCGATACCTCACTGAGATATAGCATGCTACTACTGGTCCCAGGAACAATGACCAGCTTGAAGACATCAGTATAATAGAAAACATTAGAAACAATGTATAATGGAAAACATTAGAAACAATGAGGGACTTTTTGTGCTGGACTTTCTTCAGAAGAACCAGACCTCTAGTCTAGATTTCCAGTGTATAATAATCCAGTTCTCGCCGGTGTTGGACCAGTGTGCCAGGAGCCCCCCAGTAGAGTTGATTCTTGGAGTCCACCAATGGAGTTTATTCTTGGGGCTCCCCAATGGAGTTGATTCTTGGGGCCACCAGTGGAGTTGATTCTTGTGACCCACAACTGGCGTTGATGCTTGGGTCCAACCTTTGGAGTTGATTCTGGGGGCCCAACAGTAGATTTGATTCTTGGGGCTCCCCAGTGGAGTTGATTATTGGGTCCACCAGTGGAGCTGATTCTTGGGGCCTACCAGTGTGGCTGATTCTTGGGGCCCACCAGAGTAGTAGATGCTTGGGGCCCACCAGTGTAGCTGATGCTTGGAACCCAACCAGTAGAGTTGATTCTGGGCTCCAGTGAGTAAAGTTGATACTTGGCGCCCACCCTACACTATTTAAATTCTGGACATACGGAAATTTCCCCATACTTTCTCCCTCTATTCCCTTTTCTTTTTTTGGGGGAAAACAGCCCTAGGTTTCAACTTCATGTTCCAACTTGCCTAGGGGTCCACGAGGTAGTTCTCCTGTGGGCCATTCTGAGCCTGCTTCTCTCACACCAATGCATCCTGGGATCAGACTGGTTCCTTCACTAGCTGTTTTAAGTCTTCTAGACCTGACTAATAGATTATTTAAAATACTGGAATATGTGAAAAAATGAACAATTTCAATCCTTGGCATAACTTGAAATTCCTGGGCAGCAATGCCAAATCTGTCATATGGCTCCTACCTTCCATGTGTCATTCATAATTTTGGTATCCTATTTTGAGGCAGAGGGGCACCAGGATGCAACTGCTATTTTTGCACCCCTCATAGCTTTCCCCCCTTTTTGTAAGGGTTTTTTAAAGCCTTAATATTTCTAAAATTGTAAATAAGCACAAAAAAGTAGGGAAATAACACATGTAGAACAAAAAAAGTGGGGAAACAGGGCCACAGTATGAAACCTGTTTAGGATAAACCCCTTTTTTGGCCATAGGTTACTATGCGCAAAAGACGAGTTTTAACCCAAAAACAGTTTCATACTTTGGGGCCCCCTGGGTCTAAAGGAAAAAAAAATTACAAGGCTTCTCATAGTAAATTATGCCTTTGGGCCCCATGAACATGAGTAAATCGATTGCTCCTAACTTGTTAATAAATCCATTAAAAATTTATTTCACAGATAATATGAGATGAGAGATGTCATAACTTTGGAATATTTTGACTCCTAGTAATAGTTTTTTCCCCAACAAAAGAATATAGTCGCGATACACGTCAGACCCAACCGGTACTAGGCAACAAATTCCTATTCTTCACTTAATAAATCAGCGAGTGTAAAAATAAGACTCTGTAAAATAACAAAAGCTTTCAAATTTCTCTCCGAGTTAGAGAGATTTTTTAGAATTATCACTTGGAACATCTTCCGTTAGCAAATGCGTAAACCGCTGGGAAAGTTGCAAGACCATATTTTTCAATGAGAAATCCATTTAGCATGTCTGGTCCAGCTAATATGAAGTCCTCTTACATCCTCCATTCCTCAGGATGATCTTGATCTATATTTTTTTAAATAAAATGGAAGGCCGATATGAAAAGGAATAATTTTTATTTAAAACAATTTTGAGGAAATGGCAGATCATAGAACAGCGGAGAGGAGCGGGTCAGACCTTGAAGCTGGAGGGTAAGCAGCTCAGTAGTAATAATATCAGCTTTTCATAGAGAGTATTAAAGACAGTGAATGGCTTCCCAGCATGCATTGTGGGATATAGCAATCCAAATCAATTTAGTGCAGCTGTGAGATCCACAATGACTTTTGAAGAAATCGAAAAACACCTTTTTAAAACCGTTTCCCCCGAAAATAAAACACCCCCGAAAAAAGCATGGTGATTTTTTTTAAAATACAATTAGAGTTTACGCTTCGCGATGTCTGTGAAAGAAATCTCACAGTATAAAAATAATGTTTATGTTTTGTTCAACAATAAATGTGAATTATTGTTCGTAGAAAAAAAACATCACCTAAAAATAAGTCTTAGGAGCAAAAATTAATATAAGACACTGTCTTATTTTCGGGGAAACAGGGTATGTATACCCCTTCCCCTTCATCCCATGAGTGTCTAGAATACAAAAATATCACTTTTACCTAGGTTGGTGGAAGCCTCTGGACAAAAATGTTGGTTCTGGCCTCTGTCCCACCTCTGAAACCAAACCCCATCTTACCCCCTATAGCAACTACATACAGGAGACATGGCCCTGTCCAGTAAAGTCTAGTGGAGTAATGGTGATAGTCAAGCCAGTAATAGCCGATACCCTTAAGGAAATAAATAGGTTTGTAGGTATAAATAGGCAAATATGACAGCACAAGGCAGATAAAACCAACCTGTGGTGGGTTGGTGGTGGAGGCCCCCAAGTTCTCCAAGGCAGTTGAGGCTCTAGGGCATGTGTGCCTTTTGTTTCTCCGACAATCTGGCCTTACAACATGGGCTACTACAAAAGCTCTTCAAAAAAACACTTCAGAAGACCACTCCTACATCTAGAGATGCCAGACATTAGTTAACGAGCATCTTGCATAGCATTTGGAGATATTTGGTTTTCGGTTGTGGTAGAGGCCTCCAAGTTCTCCAAGGCAGTTAAGGCTCTAAGGCATGTGTACCTTTTGTTTCTCCTACAATCTGGCCCTACAACATGGGCTACTAAAAAAGCTCTCCAAAAAAACACCTCTGCGAGAAGTCCACTCATATATCTAGAGATGCCGGACATTAGTTAACGAGCATCTGGCATAGTATTTGGAGATAATTGGTTTTTGGTTGTGGTAGAGGCCTCCAAGTTCTTCAAGACAGTTGAGGCTCTAAGGCATGTGTACCTTTTGTTTCTCCTACAATCTGGCCCTACAACATGGGCTACTACAAAAGCTCTTCAAAAAAACACTTCTGTGAGAAGATCACTCCTATATCTAGTTTCTGGACAATAGTTAACGGGCATCTGGCATAGCATTTGGAGATATTTGGTTTTTGGTTGAAATTTCAGGATGAACATACATTTTTTTTAAAATTAACTAAATGAGCCCATCTCTTCCCTTTAGATGCACATGTCCAACTGTTCAGTGTTTCTATACTTTTTGCACAACTTGGTGATCTCTAACAAGGAGCCAGGCTCAGACTGGTCTACAAGGGAATAGGGGAAACCCCCAGTGGGCCCCTGAGTATGGCAGACCTGGAGTTGTTTTTTAACTGCATATATATTCACAGAAAAGGCAAAAAAGCATAGAAAGTGAGGCAAAAAGCAAGAGGCAGAGTATAGGAGGCAGGTACAGTCATTTACAGTAGCTGTAGGGTGGTGCCCTAATATAAACTCCACCGATGGGCCCAGAAACCGCTCAACTGGTGGCCCCTAGAATTAACTCCACGTCAGGGCCCTTTGCACCACAGTCCGACATTGCAAGGAGCTTAATGGTAATATTCCTAACAGGTGTAAGCCTTTGTGGGCAGAGTCCTCTCTCCGTCTGTACCAGTTGTTACTTATTTATCATCATCATTGTTCTGGTTTGACATGTTCTGTATGTAACCCCCTCCAATAGCGCTTTAAAATAAATAATAATAATGATCCCTGAATCGCCCAATAAATTTAAGGAATCAGTTTGAATTGGGATTTAAACAGACCTTTACATCATAGATCAGGGAGGTATGTGTGCTAGACGAGCAGCAAGGGTACCTGACCTGGCTGATGTTTAGCGCTCACCTTGACGTCTCCAGCGTCGTTGGTGGCCATCATTTCTGCTCAGAGTGACTACCAATTGACTACCCCCAAAGTTTGCAAACAATGCAGTTTCCCTGGTGTTAAAATGGAATACCATTATTGGGAGCCTATCCCCTTTCTAAAGATAGATGAACCAGGGCTATCTTATCCACTGGGCACACTAGTCAGTTGCCCGAGGGCCCCACAAGCTTTGGGGCCCCAGGTGGTGAATGTTTGTCCCAGGAATCTAGAGAACATTTTCTGGATCTCTGGGTTGGGCTGCTTATATACAAACAGATAAAAACCATGGTGGAACAGGAAGCCATCGGCTCCCTGCTTTGTCATTTAGTCTTGTAGACAAGATGTAAGTGGGGTGTCCCAATGTAAGTGGTGTGATTATATGTGTACATGGGATTGGTTAAAAGCATGGCTTCATGTGGTGTCATGTGTGCCATGGCTAGAGGTATGGCCTGATTCAATGTTATGTGTAACTTTTCGGGGAGGGTGGACCCACGGCCCAAACCGCGGGCGATGGCGTAACCCCACACCGGGGTGGAATCTAAGAAAGCCCCCGGGGTTTTACCAGACCCCCGCCGCAAAGCATGATGGTCTTGTTTGCGGCGGGAGTTCCCAGGGCCCACTTCCCTGGGGGGGTTTTGCCTGCGGGGGGGCCGGCCAAGGTAGGGGAATCGGCGGGGCGGTTTCGTATGGGGGACAGAAAAGGAGGTCGGGGCCGGGGGCCCTCTGGTTCAAAGACGTAAAAAAGGCAGGAGGTCGGATGGCGGCAAGGTTCGTGGTCGGTAAACTTTTGGCTGGGGGTTTTCGGTAAAACCGGTTAGGCAGATAGAAAAAACGGGAAAAGGTTTTCCCTCCCCAAATGGATATAACCAAGGATCCGGCGAAAAGCCCCCCAGGAAGACCCCCAAACCAAAATAGGAGCATGGCCCGGAAAGGGGGACCAATTCCCGGAACCTCCCCCTTTAAAATTTAAAACTGCCGGGCCCCGGGGCCCCCTTAAGGGGGAGCCATCCCGCTGGGGGCCCGAAAAGGGCTGGCAGGAGCGGGCCCGGGGTAAGTGGAGGCCGGAGAGGACGGGGGGTGGGGTGGCCCCAAAAAACCCAACGTGGGGGACGGTGCTCCGCTGGGAGCGGGGGGGGGGGGGGGAGCTTGGACGCGCCTGAAACCCCAGGACAGTGGTCGAAAGGGGCCCCCTTAAAACAGTACCCCCCCCCCTTGGGCCCCTGCCTTTGGGGCCCCCCCCTCTCTTATTTGGTTTGGAGGAATCCCCTAAATTGAAGCTGCGGGTTTCAGGATATTCTCCCCCCCGGCTCCCAAGACCTCATTTAGGAAAACCCCCTTCCCTTTTCCCCACTAAAAAGAAACTTTTTCCTCTATTTTCTCCTCATGCCCAGAATCTCTTTGAACCTCAAAGACTTTGGGCGCATCAGCCACGACGGAGGAGAAAACCCCTTCGGGGAAAAGAAATTTAAGGACCAGGGGTTTCAGTAAGGAACATAAAAAGAGTTGGGGTTTCTCATAGTAGGGGACCCGGGTTTGTAGGACACGGGGTTTGTTCGGCTGATGACCTAAAAGGGTCCCGGGAAAGGGGGGGTTCCCTTTTTTGTGAAAAGGGGCATTTTAAGACGGACATTTCTAGAGAGAGCCAAAAACCTTGTCACCTGGGGAAAAACCGGAGGGGGGGTTTCTTTTTTTTGGTCCGTTTTAGTTTCAGCGTTTCAAAAGCGGGGAGCAGGGGAATGCCCGGGTCGGGGACCGGGATGGCCTTCTTGTCTTAAAAATATTTCGTCCGCCCCCCCGGGACTCAGAGTTGCCAGGGGGAAGGAGGGGGGGGGGATGTAGGCCATACACAATGTAGAAGGGGGGATTTCCCGGGGACTCCGATTTAAAGGGAGTTAAAAGGGAAAATTTTCCCCCCATGGCAGCAATTTGGGCCCAATAATCTTGACGTGCCGAACAAAAATGGCGAAGGAAACCCCATCCCAAGCCGGGTTGAAACCTTCCACCGGGCCTTTTCGTCTGGGGGTGGAAAAGGAAAGAAGAAAAAGCCCGAGTTTTCCCCTAATTTTGGTTACACAGGGCTCCCCAAAAAACCGGGGAAAAAAACAAAACTCCTGGCCCAAGACGATTTGTGGGGGAAATTCCATTTTGAGGGGAACACGTAAAGGAAAAAAAAGGCTCCACCAGACGGGAGGCGACCGGCAGGCCTGGCAAGGGGACGAAATGCCCCTTTTTTGGGAAAAAGCGATCCGAAAATAAACCCAAGTGTTTGGTTGCCAGACGACAAGGGAGGCATTTTATGAACCCATGGAAAGGGTTGGCCCAAAGGGTTGAGTTTGGAAGGGGGAGTGCTGTAGAAGCCCCTGCCGGCTTTTGCGTTGCATCTTGTTGGGGGGAACAGAAGTCACAAGACAAAACGGGGGTCCTTAACACCCTTTTTTCAAGTTTGGGCCACCAATAAAACCGGGGAATCGGGGGGAAAGGGTTTCCCTTGGGGCCCCCGGGATGCCCGGGGCCACCAATGAGCAATTTTCCCATTTTAAAAAGCGTCTGCGGAGAGCGGGTTCCACAAAAAAACCTTCCAGGGGGGGGCCCTTCCGGGGTCCCCGGAGCTCCCGAGTTTGGGGCCCGTTCGGGAGGAATTATGTGTTTGGATTTTAGTATTTTCACCCCCCAAACGTCGGGGGCACGGGAGGGGCGTCACCCCTCAAAATTTTCTTTGCAGGCCGGAAATGGTTTGGGAAAATCAAACCCGGGGAAAAAAAGAAGAGCGCCCCACCTACCCCGGGCGGGGGGGGGTTTAAGTCGCTAAACCGTCTGAATTTTTGGGGGGTTCTTGGGGGTCCGAGTAGAAAAGGTTTGGGGAAAGGGTTTTGCCCCCCCACCCAGATAACCCCAAACCCCTCCGGGGGCCATTTTTATGGTCAAAAAGCTCCCGGGGTCCCAATCGGAAAATTCCTCTGGGCCCCGCCAAGAACGTTTTGGGAAAAGAAGCCGCACTTTTACATCTTCCCCCGGGGGCCCCTTTTTGCGAAAAGAACTCCCCCGGCTCCCACAGACGAGGCCCCACTTCCCCTGAAAAAGTTTTGCGGGATCCGGACGTGCAAGGATAGATGCCCTAAAAGGTGGACTTGAGCTTCGAAAAGCCCTTCGGGGCTCGCCCGGGCCAAACTGCGGGGTTGGCTTTCTTCCCTTTGGTTTTACTCGGACATGGCTTGGGTTTCGGAACCGACATGGGTAGAAATCGGTTTCCCCGGGGGGGGAATGGTACCCGGCAATAAGTCATCGGGACCGGGAAAACCTAAAGGAACAATGCAGAGGAAGATCTCGGCTTGTCTCTTTTGGGGGAACAATCGGCGTACTTTCCGATTTCGGGGGTTTTTCCCCGGGCAACGGGTCCTTTAAGGGCAGGGGAAGCAGGAAAAACACCGGGCGAGGTGCCACCCAAACAACGCCCCCCACAGTTGGGGCCCCAAAGAAATTTAACCCCTCCAAGTCCAGTCCAGGATAGGAGAGGGAGCCGCAGCCCTGGGAGTCCGGGGGAAGGACCCCCGACAAAGGGCGAGGCAAAAACATAGAAGGTGAATTTTTTCTTTTTGCAGCGCCCCCAAAGTGGGGGGGACAGTGGGGCCCTTTGGGGCCAACTGGATGGTGTCGCCCCAAGTACCCCCCCCCTATGGAAGAGAAAGCAAGCGGTTTCTCCAGGGGTACCCCTGGGAAACCGATTTCTCCCTTCACTAGAAACTGATAATAAGTTTTTCCCCGGCCCGAGCCCGAATCCAGAAAAAAGCCGGGGCCCGGAACGGGGGGTTTCCAGTCTCTGGGAAAAACTGACGGGGTTTAACAGGCGTGGAGGGAGGATTTGCACCTAGGGAAAGCCTCTTCCAAAGAACCGGTGCGAAAGTTTCCCGGGAGGGTTTGGGGCGCTTGGGACAACTCCCCCCGGGAGTGGGCCGGGGGTGCCCCAAATAGAGGCACAAGTTCCCTTTTTCCGACCCTTTGGGCCCAAAAAAATTTGGGGCCCTGTTCACACGGCTTTTTTCCCCCAAGGATTTGGCCCCCCGTATTGAGGCGCACAAATCCGCCGGGAAAAAAGGGGCGGGGCCGGGCGCGGGCGGGGGGGCCGCTTCCCCGGGCCCCCTAGACAATGCATTTTTACGGGGCGTTTCCCCGCCCGTAAATAATTGCATGTTTAATTTTTCCCCCCCCCGCGGCGGATTCGCCGGGGGGGGAGCGCGGATTCCACTGTTCTCTATGAGAGGGAGTGGATTACCGTAATTTTCAGGCCCGGGGGATTGGCGCCGTAACGGGAGCGCAAATTTCCGGGGCGCATTCGGCGCCAGTCCGTGGGGAAAAAATAAAACCGTGTAACGGGGGCCCTTTCCAGAGGGACGAGCCAGATCAATTGGAAAGGGGTCTTCGGGGGGGTGTTGGCGGCTTGGCGCAGGGGGGCCTCGGGGAAAAAACCGGGGGCCCGGCGGGGGAAATGGCGGGGGGTTGGCTGACTGACGCTCTTTTTGAAACCCCCCTTTCCCCCCGTTCAATTAAAGCGGGGACACGGGTGCGGGTCGCTAACCCGGGTTTAAAGGGCACGTGGGAAGACGGGGGTCTCCAGGGGGCCCAAAAACATCCTTAAACTTTGGCTTGAGAGCCCTTTTTTTGAAGGGGGCGAAAAAGAGCGGCCCGTTCCATGGGCAGGGTTTGAGGCCCGAAATGGCAGAATTGGGGCCCCCGACTCTCCCCACAGACAGATCCCCCCCGGAAAAGGTTTTTTGGAGGGCTTTTTCCGCGGGGATTTCACGGGCTGGTTCCTCGAAGAAAAAAAATTTTCAGAAAATCACTGAAAGACGGGGGATTCCCCCGTCACTGGTCTTTTCCCGTCCCTAGAGGTTTTAGCCCAAGCCAAGGGGCCTTTCCCCCAAAAGGGGGCTGACCACGAAAGCCCCTTTCGCCAAAGTTTTGGACAGGGAAAAGATCGGCCCCCCGCTCCACGTGCATTTGGAAAAAATGGGGGTTGGGAACCCCCCCGCAGGTTTCGGGTCTCCGTCGAAATTAGCGGGACGCCGGCGAAGCTTGGGCCCCTATAAACCCAGGAACCCTTGATTCAGGGACAACCCCTGGAGGGTGGCGAGGGTTTTTGCTGTTTGGCGGTGAAAGAGTTTCTGCAACTTTGGGGGTTTGTGGGGAAGTTTTCGCGCCTGTTGGGCCCCAATTGCGTGAAATTTGGGGGGCAACAACGGTCGCAGACCGCCAGGGTGGGGAAAAAGGCACCTTGGCGGGGCCATGGCCGGGTCCTTTTAATTGTAACGGTCCGGAGGGGGATCCACTGGAAAACCCCAGGCGATTGGGGTAAGCCCCTTCCAGGGAGTGGAATCCAAGAAAGGGCCCGGGATTCCAAACCCGGGGGCCCGCCCCAAAGCGGGGTTTTACCAGGTCCTTTCCCCTAGCGGGGGTTTCCTTTTTTGGCGGGGCAAGGGTAGGGGGGGGTACGGAATCGGCAGGGGGGCTCGTTTCGGGGGGCAGGCAGGGAGGTTTAGGACAGGGGGCTTGGGTTTGTTGACGTAGCAGGCAGGAGGTCCCGGATGGCGGCAAGGTTCGTGGTCGGTTAAAGTAGGCTGGAGGTTCGGTACACGGGGTAGGCAAAACTAGACAATACAGGGAAAGGCCTTTTTTCCAAATGGATATACACCCAAAGGGTCCCGGGGAAGGGCCGCCAGGAAGAGGCCGGACCTAAATAGGAGCAGTGCCTAGCAATGACCAATTACCAGTGCACTGCCCCTTTAAATCTCAAACTGCCGGCGCGCACGCGCCCTGGGGGCAGTGCCACGTGCCGGGAGACCGAGACAGGCTGAGCAGGAGCGTGGCCGGGTAAGTGGACGCCGGCGGGGACGGGGAGGTGAGCGGACCCCGAACCCGACGTGCGGGACGGGGCTCCGCTGGGAGCAGAAGCACGGACGCGCCTGCGACCCAGGACAGTGATCGCAAGGGCGCCCGTGACATTATGCATTTGAGCAGTGCCCATTGCACTGCTATGCCCGGTGGCCCATAATGCTGTAAAGACAGCTCTGAGATGAACCTCTGCAGTAGAATATTAATAATAATCTTTATTTATATAGCACCAACATATCCTGCAGCACTTTACAATTTAGGGGGTATAATTACAGACAAAAACAAACATAATACAGAAAAAAACTACTTACAGATGAGACACAAGGTGTGAGGGCACGTGAGAGCTTACAATCTATTAGGGTGTAGGGTGAGACGACGGGTAAGAAGTGCTAGATTTACAATGGTCCGGCCATGTTACATAAATATGGGGTGGTTTACATAAAATTTCAGTGAACCTGCCACCCAGACAGTACACTTGGGTGCCCAAGTGCAGGGAGTTACAAATGTGTGTGATAGCAGGTGAGGGAAAGCAATTAGGGATCTCGGTAGGCCAGACTGTGAAAATGTGTTCTCAAAGCACTCTTCGGCCATGTTCACACGACTTATTTTGACGTGGTTTTGGACAAAGTTTTCGGAGCGTTTCAGAAGAGGTTTTAGAGGCGTTTCTCGACGAGGTTTTGGATGCGGTTTTCGACGAGGATTTCACCCATACAAATGAATAGCCAGGACAAAAACCGCGCCGAAAAACCGCGCCAAAAACACGCTTCAAGAATTGACATGACACTTCTTTTTCATTGCTTCCTAAGAAGCTTGTAAAAACCTCGTCGAGTGTGAACTACAACGAGGTTTTACGTAGGAATCAATTAAAGGAACTGGAGGCGTTTTGGACGAGGAAATGCTCTGAAAAGCTCCTCCAAAACCGCGTCAAAATAAGCCGTGTGAACATGGCCTTAAAACTATTAGAGTTATGAGTGTGCCTGATCACCCGCGGTAGCATGTTAGGCCTCGTTCACACGGCTTATTTCCCCGCGGATTGCTGCCGTACTCCGCGCCGGATTTGCGCTGTAGTATGGCGCCAATCCGTCGGAGTAATTACGGTAATCCACTGCTCTCATAGAGAACAGTGGATTCCGTCGCTCCTCCCCGCTCGGGGGGAGAAAGTGTCATGCACATTATTTACGGCGCGTACGCGCCGTAGATAATGCATTGTCTATGGGGCCGGGAGCGGCGCCCCTGCCGTGCTACGGCCCCGCCCCTTATTCACGCCGGATTTGCGAGCGCAATCCGGCTCACAAATCCGCCGTGAATAAGCCGTGTGAACACGGCCTTACAGAGAACTGGTGCGGCATGTGTGAAATCTTGGAGATTGGCATGGAAGGTTCGGATGATTGAGGACTGTAATCTGATATCAAGAAGGATAACCTTAGTCAACACTACCCAATGGGAGAGCACACCCAGAGAATAGATCAACCACTTTTTAGGGGCCCCATAACTGCATAGCTTTTTAATACACACGCCTTGCTTTGAAGTGGCCATGTCTCCTTCATTAGAAGAATTAAATTGGCACCCGTGCCATGAATACGGGCAGCGGTATGAAGTGGTTAACCGTTCCTACATGCCTTGTGCCTGCTCTGCCCTCCAGTGTTCTTTCCGTGCGTCAGCTTATTTTCATTCCCCTTTTTTTTTTTTGCTTGTTTTGAGTCCGTTTTCCCGTCATCATTTTTTTCCCTGTTGAGCGGCGTGAAAATTGGTGTGAAATAGAAAAAAAATGTGTCCTGTGAAGGCTGATTTCCCTTTAGGACCTACTGCAAGGATACGCCGGCTTAACCACTCGCTCCCTGGACCGATGGCGAGCAGCACCGTGGAGATGCACATCTGCTGCTTTCCACCTAATAAGTTAGAAAATCATTTAGCCTTAGTTCATTCAATGCTGTGTCCGGGTCACGGCGCGTGCACCTGGGAATTCGATTCATTTCTACCCTATTGTCCCCAGCTCGGTGTTTCTTATTGTTCTCCCCCCTTCACTGTCACCTCCGTCTCGCTCCTTCCTGTACGGTCATGAATGAGACTTGAGGTTTTAGCCATATTCAATTTATCGGAGCTGACCTGGTAACAAAGTGGCATTGCATCATGCCGAGTAGCGCGGAGCTTCATCTCCAACCTCTTCCCCCCCCGCGGCTCCGCATGTTTCTCACCCGTTCCCCCTTTGATCTACTATTCTTCAATGTAAATCAACCTGTTTTTGGACACCTGATCAAAGTCAGTGGAGAACGTGGGTGCAAGCTTTGGGCTCCGCGCCTGTTGCACTATAGGGAAGCGATAATGCTCTTACAGTCGCTCTGGGGGGATCTGGGCAGATTAGCCTCTTCAAAGCCGGAACGCGGTAATAAAACGTATAGCATTTTCTAAGGAGCGTGGATGATTTATAGGCCTGCTGGTGGTGGACCTGAATTTTTCATGCTCATCTTCTCCTACAAATATGATGTATAGTTTATTCTCATTTACATCCCGTTTATAAGCATGAAATATCTCCTTTCAAATTGGTTTTCTGCAATATTCCTCATACTAACGACACAGGGGACACTTATCACAACACTTATACACTTCTCCCTAAAGACTTTGTAATGTGCTCGTCTGCTGCTCACTCTGCTCGACACCGTTTTACTAAGCTAAACATGAAGACGCAGTTTATCCGTGGAATGATGACTATTACTGAGGGACTTGTACAAGCTGGGGAGGCAGAGATGTAGTTATACATGTGCCCTCCTCCCATATACACATATAGAATGTACACTGTACACATAAATAGTGCAGCTATATCATACACATATAACTGAGGGGCTTGTACAAGCTGGGAAGGCAGAGATGTAGTACATGTGCCCTCCCGCCCTATACACATATAGAATGTATACTGTACACATAAATAGTGCAGCTATATCATACACATATTACTGAGGGACTTGTACAAGCTGGGGAGGCAGAGATGTAGTTATACATGTGCCCTCCTCCCATATACACATATAGAATGTATACTGTACACATAAATAGTGCAGCTATATCATACACATATAACTGAGGGACATGTACAAGCTGGGGAGGCAGAGATGTAGTTATACATGTGCCCTCCTCACATATACACATATAGAATGTACACTGTACACATAAATAGTGCAGCTATATCATACACATATTACTGAGGGACTTGTACAAGCTGGGGAGGCAGAGATGTAGTAATACATGAGCCCTCCACACATATACACATATAGAATGTATACTGTACACATAAATAGGCAGCTATATCATACTCATATTACGTAGGGGCTTGTACAAGCTGGGGAGGCAGAGATGTAGTTATACATGCACCTCCTCCCATATACACATATAGAATGTATACTGTACACATAAATAGTGCAGCTATATCATACACATATAACTGAGGGGCTCGTACAAGCTGGGAAGGCAGAGCTGTAGTTATACATGTGCCTTCCTCCCATATACACATATAGAATGTATACTGTACATATAAATAGTGCAGCTATATCATACACATATAACTGAGGGGCTTGTACAAGATGGGAAGGCAGAGATGTACTACATGTGCCATCCTCCCATATACACATATAGAATGTATACTGTACACATAAATAGTGCAGCTATTTCATGGTATTATGGGCTGTTGTAACTGTTTTCAAAATCTATGTGAAATGTGAAGTATTGGAATATCATTTTGTGGCTGCTTGACAAGATAATGTAAAATCTGTGCCTTATTTTGCTTCTGTAAATAAAATGTTAATAAAAAAAAAATAGTGCAGCTATATCATACACATATTACTGAGGGACTTGTACTGTACAGGAAGGCAGAGATGTAGTTATACATGTAACCACCTCCCATATACACATATAGAATGTACACTGTACACATAAATAGTGCAGCTATATCATACACATATAACTGAGGGGCTTGTACAAGCTGGGAAGGCAGAGATGTAGTACATGTGCCCTCCTCCCATATACACATATAGAATGTATACTGTACACATAAATAGTGCAGCTATATTATACACATATTACTGAGGGGCTTGTACAAGCTGGGAAGGCAGAGATGTAGTACATGTTACTCCTCCTATATATACATATAGAATGTATACTGTACACATAAATAGTGCAGCTATATCATACACATATTACTGAGGGACTTGTACTGTACAGGAAGGCAGAGATGTAGTTATACATGTGCCCTCCTCCCATATACACATATAGAATGTATACTGTACACATAAATAGTGCAGCTATATTATACACATATTACTGAGGGACTTGTACAAGCTGGGGAGGCAGAGATGTAGTTATACATGTGCCTTCCTGCCATATACACATATAGAATGTATACTGTAAACATAAATAGTGCAGCTATATTATACACATATAACTGAGGGACTCGTACAAGCTGGGGAGGCAGAGATGTAGTTATACATGTGCCCTCCTCCCATATACACATATAGAATGTAGCTATGTTTGTAAACCCTCTCGCACAAGGTGCCATAAGAGGTTGTGGAGACTTCACGATGGAGTCAAAATGCCGTCTATGAAGATTTGAACACAAAAAAACGAAGACAGAAGTAGTGGGTCCCACTAGGCAGTTGTCCCACAACCATAGGGACCCCAGGTGGTGAATGTATGTCCCAGGAATCCGGGACACATGCCATGGTTGGCATTGCTTATTTAGCAGTTTGTGTGTTCTTTGCAGGGGCAAATAGTTGAAAACTACAGTGGATCAGCCATTGGTCTAGTAGGCTGTAAGCTGGCAGAGCAGGAAGCCATGGTGGAGCAGGGAGCCATCAACTCCCTGCCCCACCAATTGATTTTTTAGGCTGCAGGTTGCCTGCCAGACATCAGCGGGGTGTCATGAAGTAGGTGGCATTATCACATTGGTATTCTTAGGTGTGGTTAGGGACATGGCATCATGTGGTTAGAAGCATTGCCTGATACAATGTCATGTATTTTGGGCAGAGGCCACTGCACTACCATGTCTGGGGGCCATAAGATAACCCTAGAGCCAATCACCATAAGAAATTATATGGGCTACATTGCAAGGACCATTTTATCTAGCAGGATACTGGTGCATCTCCCTAATGAGGAACACTACCCCTTTTGAGCTACTTTTCACCCAGCCAATCAGTATCTTATTCTGCACTGATGAAGGGCAAACACCCAGAAACAGCTGTCTGCAGATGAATATCTAGTTGGCTTTAAAGGGGTTGTCTCGCTACAGGGATCGCTGCTTTTTATGTTAAAGATCTTACAAAAACAAGTCACTTTGTAATATGTGTCAATTAACAGTGTCCTACCTATTCCTAGATATCCCCTCTTGTATTTTGGGCAGAGGCCACTGCACTACCATGTCTGGGGGCCATAAGATGACCCTAGAGCCATTCACCATAACAAATTATATGAGCCACATTGCAAGGACCATTTTATCTTGCAGGATACAATTACTGGTGCATCTCCCCAGAGAAGAACGCTACCCCTTTTGAGCTACTTTTCACCCAGCCAATCAGTATTTTATTCTGCACTGTTGAGGGGCAAACATTCAGAAACAGATGTCTGCAGATGAATATCTGGTTGGCTTTAAAGGGGTTTTCTCACTACAGGGGTCGCTGCTTTTTATGTTAAAGACATTGCAGAAACAAGTCACTTTGCAATATGTGTTCATTAACAGTATCCTACCTATTCCTAGATATCCCCTCTTGTATGGGCTGCATCAGCTCCTCAGGTCGCTATAGCTACAGATCTGTTTGATCTCTCCTGATAGGCTGCCAGCACTGGTCACTATAGCTACAGACCTGTTCTCTCTCTCCTGATAGGCTGCCAGCACTGGTCGCTATAGCTACAGACCTGTTCTCTCTCTCTCTCCTGATAGGCTGCCAGCACTGTTCGCTATAGCTACAGACCTGCTTGATCTCTCCTGATAGGCTGCCAGCACTGGTCGCTATAGCTACAGACCTGTTCTCTCTCTCCTGATAGGCTGCCAGCGCTGTAGGTGGCGGAGTGTCATTCTCCAGCAGCAATCCCTGGCCCCACACACCCCGTCACTTGCATAGCTCACCAGCTCTGCAATGGTCTGAACTATTTAGGTAGAGGCTAGACACAAAACACGTGGAAGGACCAGAAATATATGATAGAAAATCCCACGGCTTCTGAGCCGTCGCCATCTTTCAGTGGGAGCTCTAATTTAATTATAGCAGCCCATTATGCTGTAGGGTTTGGAGTGGTTGCCTTATAGGCTTATCAGTGCTTACATTAGTACAGATAAGCTACTACATAGTCATAGATGTATTTATGCACTTAAACAGCAATAATAAGGACAAGAGGGTTTTGTGGCGGAAGCTGCAAGCCGGTCCCGGTAAGTTAATCTATCTGCGCAAACCCAAATCCAATTCTCTCTGCTCGCTTACAGCTCCGTGTCCTGTTGGGGATAACTGTAATCCTGTTATATTTATTTTCCTAGCAGTATCTCATTTATGCTGTAGATTCAGGACTTGGTTAAAAAAAAGGGGCATGGTGGGTAAGCTAAAAACTCCATATAAAAAGGAAATATCTAAAAATTGTGTGTATGGGGTGGTAAGGGGTCATTTATAACAGTGTATATGCTACAGGGCATGACTGGGGTCTGAAATACCTGTATACATTTATAAAACAAACAGCTTGGGCCGTCTTATCAATTAGGCACCATAAGCAGTTGTCCGGGGGCCCCATAATCATTGGTGGTGAATGCATGTCCCGGGAATCCAGGATATATATGCTATGGTTGGAATTGCTTATTTAGCAGTTTGTGTGTTCTTTGTAATTTACCTCAGTGTATATGCTATGGGTCAGGACTGGGGTCTAAAATACCTGGGCCGTCTTATTAATTAGACACACTAATACCTGTATACATTTATAAAACAAACAGCTTGGGCCATCTTATCAATTAGGCACACTAAGCAGTTGTCCGGGGGCCCCACCATCATTGGTGGTGAATGCATGTCCCGGGAATCCGGTATATATGCCATGGTTGGCATTGCTTATTTAGCAGTTTGTGTGTTCTTTGTAGGTGCAAATAGTTGGAAAGTACGGTGGTGCAGCCATCGGCCAATTAGTCTTGTAGGCTGGCAGAGCAGGGAGCCATGGCGGAGCAGGGAGCCATCAACTAGGTTGCAGGTTGCCTGTAAGACATCAGCGGGGTGTTATTAAGTAAGTGGTTTTATGACATGGGTCTGCTTGGGTATGGTTAGGGTCGTGATAGCATTGTCTGATATTTTGGGCAGAGGCCACTGCACTACTATGTCTGGGGGTCATAAGATGAACCTAGAGACAGTCACCATAGCAAATTATATGGGCCACATTGCAAGGACCATTTTATCTTACATTATACATTGCAGAGTTAATTTACATTAGTGTATATGCTATGGGTCAGGACTGGAGTCTAAAATACCTGTATACATGTGTAAAACAGACTGCCAGGGCCGTTTTATCAATTGGGCACACTAAGCAGTTGTCCGGGGGCCCCACCATCATTGGTGGTAAATGCATGTCCCAGGAATCCGGGATACATGCCATGGTTGCCATTGCTTATTTAGCAGTTTGTGTGTTCTTTGTAGGTGCAAATAGTTGAAAACTACAGCTATTGGTCTAGTAGGCTGTAGGCTGCCAGAGTAGGTAGCCATCAACTCCCTGCCGTGCTAATTGATTTTGTAGGCTGCAGGTAGCCTGCCAGACATCAGCGGGGTGTCATGAAGTAGGTGAAGTTATCACATTGGTATTCTTGGGGGTGGTTAGGGACATGGCATCATGTGGTTGGAAATATTGCCTGATACAATGTCATGTATTTTGGGCAGAGACTACTGCACTACCATGTCTGGGGGTCATAAGATAACCCTAGAGCCAATCACCATAAGAAATTATATGGGCCACATTGCAAGGACCATTTTATCTTGCAGGATACAATTACTGGTGCATCTCCCTAATGAGGAACACTATTCCATTTGAGCTACTTTTCACCCAGCCAATCAGTAGTTTATTCTGCACTAAAGAGGGGCAAACACCCAGAAACAGCTGTCTGCAGATGAATATCTGGTTTGCTTTAAAAGGGTTGTCTCACTATAAGGATTGCTGCTTTTTATATTAAAGATCTTGCAAAAACAAGTCACTTTGCAATATGTGTCCATTAACAGTGTCCTATCTATTCCTAGATATCCCCTCCTGTATGGGCTGCATCAGCTCTTCAGGTCGCTATAGCTACAGACCTGTTCAATCTCTCCTGATGCCGCATGCTGCTACCGCCGGATCGTTACAATCTGAAAGTAGAATAACACACTTCTGTGCCTGGAGTTCCTGTCCTGCACCTCGGCTGTCACCGCAGGTAGCCACGTCAGGGGCAGCAAAGTTCGTCCTGCTTTGCGGCGGGCTCAGGTGAAGACCGGGGGCCCCTTAGACTCCGCTCCCTGGCATGGATCTCCATATACCATCTCGCCTGTTGTGATCACAGTGGATCCAAATAGTCTAAAAAGAAAAATGGGAATCTAGCAAAAGAACAGAGAGTGACTTTTAATGACTATATTTACTATGTTGCCATAGGCAAACTTAAACTCTATCAGTTCTCAATCTATAAAGCACTAAAACTTAACTTTTATAATGTATAACACTTAACCTCAATACACACTTTTTAAAAACCTGATTTCTAACCTCTCAATTTGTCCCTTTCTAATTGTGAAGGAATAACTCCTTTTCTAGTATCTATTATCTATTATCCACCAGACTTGATAATAGAAAAGGAGTTATTCCTTCACAATTAGAACGGGACAAATTGAGAGGTTAGAATAGTGTGTATCGAGGTTAAGTGTTATACATAATAAAAGTTACGTTTTAGTGCTTTATAGATTGAGAACTGATAGGGAGTTCAAGTTTGCCTATGGCAAAATAGTAAATATAGTCACAGTGGATCCACACCCGTTCACCAGCGATCGGCGCCTCATCGCATGCCGTTACCGCCGGATCGTTACAATCTGAAAGTAGAATAACACGTTCCAGGCGGCCCTGGATAATATGAGTCTTGTATTGGCTTCCGTCTTGCTGGTCCGGTGAATCCTGGAATTTTGTGAGCAGCTAAAAATTATATTAATTTTGAAGGTGACATTTACATACATTACAATGAGATTTGGACATCTGCCTGAAATTCGCACATAAAAAATTCCATGATGTACTCTTATTTTTGGCTCCATGCCACCGAATGGCATATATCAATATTCACTGAACTCCGGTAGCACGAACTAATCTGATACAAAGCCCCCGAAGGTTTCTTTTAACACCAATTAATTGCTGCACAGATATTATAATCCCCTCCATATTTTACTGCTTGTCATATTTAGGGATTAATATACCAGAATCGCTTACATTTCATGATGAATCCTCTAAAAACTGTTTTGCATTTATGAACTCCGGTGAGGAGTTAAGACCAATGTTGACTTAACGTCCCAGAACTTCTAATTATTTTCTTGACTTGTTCTCTGGGTGTCATAATTATATGAAGAAATTGAGATGCTTGATCCAAAAACTGGCCAAGGATCAAGAGAACTAAAAAGCAATTTCTACATCACAGCCCGAGAAATTTCAATTTATTTATGTACAGCTTCATTCACGGTATTGGTGCCTGAGAGAAAACAGATAGAAAATATGCCATTTTTGCAAAAAAAAAAGGATCTTTGAACATAACCAGACGACTATTACCCCTAACGCTGTGTCCGAGGTAAGTCTACAACTTCCAAAGGTGCAGCACAAGCAGAGGCTCAGATTATGGAGGACGTTAGATTTAGATCACTTGCAGATAGTAGAGCATGATAAAGTTGTAGTAAAGAGTGCAACTAGTGTCAGACTGGGAGCGTAAGGTCCAACAGTGGAGTTGATTCCTGGGGCCCATTGGTGGAGTTGATTCTTGGGGTTCACCAGTGGAGTTGATTCTTGTTGCCTACCAGTGGAGATGATTTTTGGGGCCCACTAGTGGGATTGATTCTTGGGGCCCACCAGTGGGATTGATTCTTGGGACCCACCAGTGGAGTTGATTCTTGGAGCCCACCAGTGGAGTTGATTCTTGGGTCCCGCTAGTGGAATTGATTCTTGGGCCCACCAGTGGAGTTGATTCTTGATGTCCACCAGTGGAGTTGATTCTTGGGTCCCGCTAGTGGACTTGATTCTTGGGCCCACCAGTGGAGTTGATTCTTGATGTCCACCAGTGGAATTGATTCTTGGGCCCACCAGAGGAGATGAATCTTGGGGTCACCAGGGGAGTTGATTCTTGGAGTCAACCAGTGAAGCTGATTCTTTCGCCCTACAGTGGAGTTGATTCTTGGGATCCACCAGTTGAATTGATTCTTGGGGCCCACCAGTGAAGCTGATTCTTGGGCCCACCAGTGGAGCTGATTATTGGGGCTCACCAATGGAGTTGATTTTTGGGGTCCACCAGTGGAGTTGATTCTTGGGGTCCACCAGTGGAGTTGATTCTTGGGGTCCACCAATGAAGTTGATTCTTGGGGTCCACCAGTGGAGTTGATTCTTGGGGCCCAGCAGTGCAGTTGATTCTTGGGTTCCAACATTGGAGTTGGTTCTTGGGGCCCACCAGTGGAGTTGATTCTTGGGGTCCACCAGTGGAGTTGATTTTTTGGGCCCACCAGTGGAGTTGATTTTTGAGGCCCACCAGAAGAGTTGATTCTTGGGGTCTATCCAACTGCCTCTCTACATGACTCTTGCACTCTGCCTATTGCTTTCTGCCTTTATTTCTCGGTCTTTCTCCCCATAAAAAAAGTCCCTGGGCAGCCATGTCCAGGTACCCACCATGCCCCGTGGCCAAACATCCCAAGGAGCCCACTATGGGTTTCCCATGCTCCCCTGTGGGCCACTTTAAGCCTGGGTGGATTCTGGAGATACTTTTGATACAAAGGACATGAGTGTGCAAATAATTGAATATAGCAAGTAATTGAATATAGCAAGTTAATCACGGATCTGAAATAATAAGTTATGGTAGTACCACACGCTAAAATGATAATATTAGGTTCAGGTAGGTCAGTAAATGGAAGAAAAACTACCAACTCCATTTTTAAAAAATTTATAGAGGAAATGTTCTCAGACACAATAATAGTCAATCACTGGTGTTTTGTAGTAGTGTGGAAGTAACGTCCCAGAAAATAGTTGAGCCATCAATATATTGCTGCAGATATATCTATGCCCTAACTATAGCATTACATTCATAATGGCCCCAAAAATAAAAGCACCACTCACATAATGTCATTAAAAAAAATAGTGCCACACATTAACCATAACCGTGTCGCTCATATAGTCCCTAAAAATAATAGCGGCGCTCACATGGTGCCCACAAAAATAATAGCAGCAGTCATATGGTGCCCAAAATCAATAGCACCACTGATATGGTACTTCAGAGCCGCTCTCACAAACTTAAAGGGGTTTTGCCACGATGTAATGTTGACGTGGGATCCTCCAAAATGGGTATTTAATCACTTTTCTAAATATAAGTGATTACAAACGTGAAGCCTGTGAGAGCTACAGCATTGCTCAGTCCCCCTTAGCTTCCTGACAGTTTACATTAGACATGATCAGCAGCTGACAGGAGCTGATCTGGCCGCGCTCAGCTTGCGTTGTCTGCACTTCTTATCTGATGACAGGGAACATGAAGGAGCTTGCAAGGGAGTGGGGAGGAAAAGCAGTGAATGAGCCTGTGTCTTTTGTATAGAGAATCCACTGGCTGTAACGTAATTATTTGAGTAAACATTGCAGATGCTCCTGGCTCCTTCTCAGCCCCACTCCCCATGACTCCGCATGCTGAGTTAATCTTCTCTCCTGAGCAGATAAAAGGTAAGGAACTCACTTCTTGGCAAAACCCCTTTAAGACTGCCAGTCACCTAGGGTGAACCGGGTACAAGTCTTAAATCGGTTTTGAGGAGTATCGAGGGCACCCGTATATATGAAAGTGTCTCACAGCACTTTATATATCTGTCCCATTCTACGTCAAAACTTGACTCAACCATGCCACGTTGACATTAGTATGGATTTGTATGAAAGTTATGCAACAAAGTTTGGCGCATTGGTACATTTCGTGCCAAACTTTGACCCGTGCATACAATTCTGGTGCGGCACGCCCCAACAAACTTGGCCATAGTGTCTCAAATACAAAATGGACATTCCAATATCAGCAGCACACTATTAACTAAAAAACTATCAAAAGGCACATAGGAATTTTTGAAAAAGCATTTCTGCTACTGAGGATACATGAAAATGTTTTGAGGTTCTTAGTTCACATTTTTTATCAAAACTGCTTAAAGGGAATATGTCGGCAATTTTTTTTTTTTTTACTTATTAAATCAAGCCCCGGATCCAAATTCTTTTCCTCTCAGCCGTTTTTATTTCCCGATTGTAGATTTCTCTATTCGGCCGTCTATATATGATTGTGGGGAAGACATTCTTGCTTGCACTGCTTTAACAGCAGTCAGAGAGATACTTTACAGCAGCTTCATGCCCATAGGATTCTTAAGACAGTTTCTGTCCCATAGACTTGTATAGGAGAGTTTTCACTGTGAAGGGAGGGGGAGGGGGAGCTGTGACATCTCCTCTTGTGACCGGTGGATTCTGTGTTATCTGCAGGGCTGTGGAGTCGGAGTCGTCATAAAAGGGACCGACTCCCAAAATATATAATTAGTTGATCCAGTTAGTTCGATGCAAAGAGCAAGAGGAATTGGGTGCGGCCAGTGCTACTGCTCCCATATCTTCAGCCTCATCACATGAGGAGTGTAATTGATGACATGGAGCAGGCAAAGCGCTGCCCCCAGGGGAAAAGATTCTGCTCCCATGGCAAACAGATTTCAGCAACATTTTTCACCTGTTTTCAAAGAAGTAGAAGAGTTCACCCATTCATCAAAACTGACTGTGGCCGAGGCAAATCCTTTATACCCTGACATTGTTAGAGATGTTGCCCCTGTGGTCACCGTTTTGCCCCCAACCCAAGTTCGTATAGAGAGGCCGTTCTCTAGCCTGGAAATAATGAGATCAGATGTGAGGTCATGTATTCAGGATCTGATGGAGGCAATACTATTTCTCACAACAAATTCAGAGACTCCACAAATGTTCCAGTGACGCGCCGGACCGGGCCCCGCCCCCCTCGGGGGAGGCGCGACATGACCCGGCTCGATGGGCGTGTCCGGAGCGCATGATGCGTTCGGGGGCGTGGCTAACGGTGCGGACGTGCGGGCGAGGTTATTTAAGCCCCGCCCGCCGGCACCGAGGAGCAGACAGCACGGCGTGGGTTAAACAGTCCCGCCCACCCGCCCTTAAGGTAGTATCGTTGTTTGGGGTCAGAAGGGGAAGGGTAGGGTTCGCATGTCATGGTGGCCGTAGGCGGCTGAGGTTCTTGGGGTTGGTTTGAATAATTGGGGAGGGAGTCCTTCGGGATAGGATTCCCTCAGCATTTTGGTATTGGGTCGGCCCGGCGAAGGGGGGCTCCTTCAGGGTGTTATCCCGGAGGAGCAAAATGGTGGAGCCATAAAGTATGGCTTTTGGGCCCCCGAGCCAGTGGAGTACGGCGGGGGGTACTGGTGGTTGTTCCCTTCGGGGATTTTTTGGTCGCCGGGCCGATGGTAGATCCAAGGACCTCGGCCCCATGGATGGTTGTGTCTTGGTTGTTGGGAATAGTATTTTTGGGGAAGTATATATATACATATATATATATATATATATATATATATATATATATATATAATCATTAGACACATTGGTTAAATGGAGCTTTAGGTTTTGGGGTAAGGGTATGTGGCGGTACATACTCGTCTATATATATATGTATATATATGCAGTTAGGAAGATTGGTTATGTATGGATTTATACTGGTTGATGTATTTATATGTTTGTATTGTTAATAAAACGGCTGCTGTGGCCAATTCATTCCAAATCGGTTAGTCAGTGTCGTTATTACTGGGGCCACGGGAGCGAAGGGACAAGGGAAGGTAAGAGGGGAAAAGAGGGGGGGGGGGGGGTGGGCGGGTGGTAAGTATGTCCTGACAGTGAGTAGGGCAAAGCTATCTCAGCGATGCCTCGGGGTCATGCAGTGTTTTGCATATTGACAATTTTTTTGTGTTCTAAAGTCATATCCAATAAATATATTTTACACTGACAAGCAAAATGGTAACAATGTTTTGAACTTGTGACTTTTAGGCTCCATATCTCTCCAGCCACTACAGCTTCGTACATGAGGCTACTGTAATTTTATATACAGTCATCTTACCTATCTTATACATAAATGTGACTTGCAAGTATTTAGCATCTGCTTAGTTCTGCAGATTCTTTCCTGTAACTGCATTGTTACTGTTTTGCTCCTAAAAATCAAAGTGTTAATTTTTATTATTTTGTTTGTACTTGGGAAATCCACCTTTGGTTTTCAATACTGCCTGTATCCTTCTGGGCTCTGGATCAAATTCAAGCATATCTTGACCAAAATCTGATCCCAGGTCTCTTCTACACATTCCCAATGTTGGTGCAGACTGGACTTGGATACAATAACAGTTTTGTCTTCAACTCTACCCACAAGTGTTCAAAAGATCAAAACATTGTTACTCTTTTGCTTGTCTGTTCTACCTAAATAGCTTGATTATTGTATCATAAGGTGATAAACAGCCGGATGTTACCAATTTACTACAATAAAGATATCACTTAAACATGCGCCGTGTATGAGGGAGTCAGGAGTCGGAATCAGGAGTCAGAGTCAGAAGTCGGAGTCGGGAGTCGGAGTCGTAGGGTTGGGAAATTGAGGAGTCAGAGTCAGAGTCGGGGCTTCGGCTTGCCGACTCCACAGCACTGGTTATCTGTACACAATGGTGTCTCCTTTTCAGCTTGACCTTGCTTTTACTGATAATGAGCAGGCAACTGAGAATCTTTCTCTACAGAACAGGAAGTGTCTCTATTATTAGGCCTAGTGGCCAAAGTTCAAACTACAGGACTTAAGAATTATTAAAAAAAAATATTGAAAGTGATCTGGAAAATTTAAAATAACACAACCAAAAATTCCTACAAAATGTGTTTAACATGAAAATGTGAGTTAAACAATAAGTCATTTTTTGATGAAAAATTCCCTTTAAGGTGAGAACTTACACTGACATTACAATTACAATTCTTACCTCAGGGAGGGAAGGCTCCAGCTACTGGGTACACTGCATTGATTTAAAAACCTGTGAAGGTGGGTGGAGTGCGGAAAACCAACCAGGAGGCCGCCACTCCTCCATACGGACAATTTAGACAACAATATTTGGTTTTGCACATCCAAAAAACTTTTTGAAAAAAAATGAGCATAGGTGCACACTGGTGCGGCAGCAATATACATACACATCCCAATATCAGCAGCGCACTATCAACTAAAAAAAAAAGGAAATAGTCCCAACCCCACCGCAACCCCTTACCGGGCCGCCAAAAAGATAACCCCGTCCAGCCCCACACCAATCCCAACCACAAAACGCAACCCCCCGAACCGAAAGAAAAACCCAAAAACAAGACCGCCAAAAAAGAAAAAGTACCAAGAAAACCCCACCCCCTTAAAGCCCCCACACAAGACCCCCAACCAGCCCCCAAAAGAGTCCGGGAGGCGACCTCAGAGCCCCAGAGCGGACAGCCCCCCCCATTTAAGAGGACAAGCAGACCCCCAAACCCGCCCAGCAGACACCGTACCAAGCCCCCCCGAACCCCCGTACCAGGCCCCCAAAAACAGACCCCTACAGACCGAACCCAGACCCCGTAAAAACCGACGAAAAAAAAAAGAATGCGAAAAATACCAACCCCAAAAGCAGAAGAAACCAAGCCAAAAACCCCCCCTTTCCAACCGAAAAACCAACACCCGGGGAGACCCCCACAGAACCCCTCCAAAAAACCGAAAAAAAAACCCCCAACCAGACCCCCCCCACGAAAAGACCCCGTACCAACCGAAAAAAAGAAAGCCCGCCGCCCCCCCAAAAAACCAAACCCCTAAAACCGCCACACCGCAGACCCCCGTACGGGCCCCCAATTCAACCCCGTACCAACCGCCACAACCAGACCCCGGAGAGAAAAAAGAGACCCCCGTAAACCGCCAAAGCAGACCCCGTACCAGACCCCACACCAAACCCCCCCGTACGGACCCCCACAAGCAGCCCCCCCCCCACGCGACCCCGTCCGACCCCCCAAAGAGGACCCCCCAAACCCCACAAACAAAAAACCCAGCCGAACAAGACCCCCCAACCGACACGAACCCCCTTTAAGGGGACAAGACCCCTACCAGCCCCACACCGCAGCCCCGACCAAAGCGAACACAACCCCCGTCCAAACCCGCCAAAAAACCCCAAAAACCAACCCGCCCAACCAGACCCCTACCAGAAAGAAACAACCCCCAACAGACCCCCACAACCAACCCCAAACAGACCGCCACCCCAGACCCGTACCAGACCGCCACACCAAGACCCCAACCAGACCGCCACAACCAGACCCCGTACCAGACGCCACACCAACCCCGTACCAACGCCCACCCGGACCCCGTACCAGACCGCCACAACCAGACCCCGTACCAGACCGCCACACCCCCCCGTCCCAGACCGCCCAACAGACCCAAACCAGCCCCAAACGCAGCCCCGTAAAAAACGCCACACACAGACCCCTACCAGACCGCCACACCGAACCCCGTCCAAACCGCCAAAACCCCCGGGACCCGTACCAACCGCAAAAACAGACCCCGAACCAACGCCCAAAACAAAACCCCGTACCAACCGCCACCCCCAGGAAACCCCGACCAGAACCCAACCAACCCCGTACCAGACCGCCAAACGCAGACCCCGTACCAGACCCCCCCACCGCGGACCCCGTACCAGCCCGCCTACAGACCCAACCGACCCCAACCCCAAAACCCCCACCAACCGCCACACCCCAGACCCCGTACCAAACCCACACCGACCCCTAAAGCCCGCCACACCGGACCCCGACCAGACCGCAAAAACAGACCCGAACAGCCCCGCCCAACGAACCCACCAACCCCCACACACAACCCTCCAGACCGCCCACACCAAACCCCTACCAACCCCCAAAAACGCGACCCGTCCAGACCGCCACATACAGACCCCGTACCAGACCGCCACATACAGACCCCGTACCAGACCGCCACACTCAGACCCCGTACCAGACCGCCACACGCAGACCCCGTACCAGACCGCCACACGCAGACCCCGTACCAGACGCCACAGCAGACCCGACCAACCCACACGAAACCCCCCGACCAGACCCCAAAACCGAGACCCTACCCGCCCCCACACGCAGCCCCCGTCCAGACCCCACCCCGCAGACCCCCCAACCGCCACACCAACCCCGTACCAGACCGCCACACGCAGACCCCGTACCAGACCGCCACACGCAGACCCCGTACCAGACCGCCACACGCAGACCCCGTACCAAAACCCCCACAGGACCCCGTAAACCGCCACCCCCGCGGCCCCCGTACCAGACCCCCACACGCACCCCGTACCAGCCGCAAAAAACAGACCCAACCGGGGCCCACCGCAGACCCAAAAACCAGACCGCCACACCAACCCCGTACCAAAACGCCACACCAGACCCCAAGCCCGCCACAACCCCGGGACCCCGTCCCAACCGCAAAAACAGACCCCGTACCAGACCGCCACACACAGACCCAAACCAGACCGCCACACGCAGACCCGTACCAGACCGCCACACGCAGACCCCGTCCCAGACGCCAACCCCCAAAACCCCCGTCCCAACCCCCCCACCAGACCCCTCCGACCCCCAAAACTACCCCTACCAGACCGCCACACACAGACCCCGTACCAGACCGCCACCCAGACCCCGTACCAGACCGCCACACGCAGACCCCGTACCAGACCGCACCCCAACCCCGACCAGACCGACCCCAGACCCCGTACCAGACCCCACACCAGCCCCGTCCCAGCCGCCACACACGACCCCCAACCCCCAAAAACGCAACCCTACCAGACCGCCACAGCAGCCCCCAAAAACCGCCAAAAACCCCAACCCCCGCCCGACCGCCACCCCAAAAACCCCCTCCCAGACCCCCACACCAGACCCGTACCAGACCCCCAAAAACCAGACCCCGCCCGCCCCGCCACATACAGACCCCGTACCAGACCGCCACACACAGACCCCGTACCAGACCGCCACAAACAGACCCCGTCCAGACCCCCCCACCCCAGACCCCGTCCAACCCGCCAAAAACAGACCCAAACCAACCCCCCACAACAACCCCGTCCCAGACCGCCAAAACCAGACCCCAAACCAACCGCCAAAACCAGACCCCCCCAGACCCCACACCAAAACCCCGTAAGACCGCCAAAACAGCCCAAAAAAACCCAGACCCCCAAAACAGACCCGCCAAACCCCCAAAACAGCCCGACCAAAAACCCCGCAACCCCGTACCAGCCGCCCAAAACCCCTACCAGACGCCCACCAACCCGTACCAGCCCGCCACCCCCAGCCCCCGTACCAACCCCCAAAAACAACCCCCCGACCCCCACAACGACCCCGTACCAACCGCCACACCAGACCCCAACCCAGACCCCCCAAAAACCCCAGCCCCCGTACCAGACCGCCACACGCAGACCCCGTACCAGACCGCCACACGCGGACCCCGTACCAGACCGCAACATACAGACTCCGAACCAGACTGCCACACACAGACCCCGTACCAGACCGCCACAAACAGACCCCGTACCAGACCGCCACAAAGACCCCACCAACCGCCACAACAGACCCCGTCCCAGACCGCCAAAAACGGGACCCAAACCAACCGCAATACAGACCCCGACCAGAGCCACAACAGCCCCCGTACCAACCGCCAAAAACCCAAAACCCCGTACCAGACCCCCCAACACAGACCCCGTAAGACCCCCACAACGACCCCGTACCATACCCCCAAAAACCAACCCCAACCAACCGCCAACACAGACCCTCCCCAGACCGCCACAACAACCCAAACCAACCCCCAAAACAGCCCCCGTACCAACCGCCACACCAGATCCGTACCGACCCAAAACAACCCAAACCAGACCCAAAAACCAACCCCGCCCAAGCCACAACCAGCCCCCGACCAGACCACACAAACGGGACCCAAACCAAAGCGCCAAAACAGACCTACCAGACGGCCACATACAGACCCTTACCAGACCGCCACAAACAGACCCCGACCAAGCCCCCCAGCCCCTACCAGACCGCCACACCAGCCCCCGCCCAGCCGCCACAACGCAGCCCCGTACCAGACCCACACCAGACCCCGTACCAGACCCCCAAACAACCCCAAACCAACCGCAAAACAAAACCCAAACCAAACCCAAACCAACCCCGTACCAACCGCCAACACGACCCCGTAAACCGCCACACCCCCGTCCCAACCCCAAACAGCCCCCTACCAAAACCGACATACAGACCCCCCCGGGGCCCCGCCACACGCAGACCCACCAGACGCCACACGCAGACCCCCGTACCAGACCGCCACACACAGACCCCGTACCAGACCGCCACACAAAGACCCCGTACCAGACCGCCAACCAACCCCACCGACCGCCACACCAGCCCCCTCCAGACCCCCAAAACCCCAAAAAACCCCGTACCAGACCCCACACCAGCCCCCCGTACCAACCCCCCAAAACAGACCCCGTCCAAAAACCGCCACAACAGCCCCCCGTCCCAAACCCGCCACATACAGACCCCGTCCCAGACCGCCACACACAGACCCCTAAAAAGGGCCACACCAGACCCCGTACCAAAAACCGCCACACCGACCCCGTACCAACCCCCACACCAGACCCCTACCGACCGCCACACAGACCCCGTACCAGACCTCCAAAACAGACCCCGACCAGACCCACCCCAGACCCACCAGACCCCCCACACAGCCCCCTACCAGCCCGCCACCCAGCCCCCAAACCAGACCCCCAAAACAGCCCCCCTACCAGACGCCACAAAAAGACCCCACCAACCCCCACACACAGACCCCGTACCAGACCGCCACAAACAGACCCCGTACCAGACCGCCACACACAGACCCCCACAGACCGCCCCACACAGACCCCGTACCAGACGCCAAAACGCCCCCGTACCAACCGCCAAAACGACCCCGTACCAGACCTCCACATACAGACCCAAACCAACCCCCAATACAGACCCCCGTACCAACCGCCACAACAGCCCCCCCGTACCGACCGCCACAACAAACCCCCCGTACCAGACCGCCAAAACGCGACCCGTAAGACCCCCACACAGACCCCCCAGACCCCACAACAAACCCCACCAACCCCCACATACAACCCAAACCAGACGCCACATCGACCCCGTACCGACCGCCATACAGACCCAAACCAACCGCCACAAAGACCCGCCAGACCCCAATACAGACCCCTTTCCAACCGCCACATACAGACCCAAACCAGACCGCCACATACAGACCCAAACCAGACCGCCACATACAGACCCCGTACCAGACCGCCACACGCAGACCCAAACCAACCGCCCAAAAAACCCCCTACCAGCCCGCACCCAGACCCGTACCGACCGCCACATGCAGACCCCTCCCAAAGACCCGCCAAAACAGACCCAAACCAGACCGCAAAAACAGCCCCCGTCCCAGACCCCCCAAAACCAGACCCCACCAGACGCCACACCAGACCCCGTACCAGACCCCCAAATACGCCCCAAACCAGACCGCAACAACAGACCCCGTCCAACCCCAAAACCAGACCCCTACCAGAGCGCCAAAAACCCAGCCCCCGTACCAGACGCCACACCAGACCCCCGAACCAGACCGCCACAACCCACCCCCGTCCAAACCGCCCCACCAGCCCCCGTACCAACCGCCCAAACCAGACCCCTACCAAGCCAAAACCAGCCCCCCACCAACCGCCACAACGACCCCCTACCGACCGCCACACAAGACCCCGTACCAACCCACATCAACCCAAACCAACCGCCAAACAACCCGTACCAGACCGCCACATACAGACCCCGCCCCCAACCGCCCCCCAACCCCCCCAAAACCCCCACAACAGACCCCTTACAGACCGCCACATACAACCCCCCCCAGACCGCCACATACAACCCCCCAGACCGCCACACACACCCCCGTACCAGACCCCCAAACAGACCCCGTTCCAGACCGCCACATACAGATCCCCACCAGACCGCAAAACAGACCAAAACCAGACCCCACATACAGACCCACCAGACCCCCACCAGACCCCCCCAAAAACGCCACAAAAAAAACAACCCCGTCCAGAGCGCCACACGCAGACCCCGTACCAGAGCGCCACAAGCAGACCCCGTACCAGACCGCCACATCCAGACCCCGAACCAGACCGCCACACGCAGACCCCGAACCAGACCGCCACACGCAGACCCAGTACCAGACCGCCACCGCAACCCCGTACGACCGCCACACAACCCCCCAGACCCACACAGACCCGTACCAGACCGCCACCACAACCCCTACCAACCGCCAAACAACCCCTCCCCAACCCCCACACCAACCCCGTACCAGACCGCCACAAACAGACCCCGTACCAGACCGCCACAACGACCCCGTACCAGACCACCACAAGCAGACCCCGTACAAACCCACATACAACCCCGACCAACCGCCACACACAGACCGTACCAGACCGCCACACACAGACCCCGTACCAGACCGCCACCTACAGACCCCGTACCGCCCGCCACAACAACCCAAACCAACCCCCAAAATACAGCCCCCCCCAACCCGCCACATCAGACCCCAACCAGACCGCCACAATAAGACCCCGTACCAGACCGCCACACACAGACTCCGTACCAGACCGCCACATACAGACCCAAACCAGACCGCCACATACAGACCCCGTACCAGACCGCCACACACAGACCCCGTACCAGACCGCCACATACAGACCCCGTACCAGACCGCCACAAAAAAACAGCCCCCGCCCAGCCGCCAAAACCAGACCCCGTAAAAGGGCGCCACACCGACCCGACCAGCCCCGCAAACAGACCCCGTCCCCCGACCGCCACAACAGACCCCGTACAGACCCCAAACAACCCAAACCAGACCGCCCATACAGACCCGTACCAAAACGCCAAAACCCCAACCCCCTCCCAAACCGACACACAGCCCCGTACCGACCGCCCACAAAACCCCCTACCAGACCGCCCAAAACACAGCCCCATCAACCCCAACCAACCCCACCAGAGCGCCACTACAAAACCCCGTACCAGACCGCCACATACAGACCCAAACCAGACGCCACAACAGCCCCCGACCAGACCGCCACAACAACCCCCGTACCAGACCCCACATAAAACCCAAAAACCAACCGCCACATACAACCCCACAACCGCCAAAACCCAGACCTCGTACCAACCGCCACATCAGACCACCAACCAGACCCCCCACATACGACCCCGTACCAGAC
>JAODAL010036785.1:0-41227 GCA_025379985.1 Phyllomedusa bahiana | reverse complement strand
CAACCCCGATCGTTCCAGAAACTAAGCACCAAATTGTCATGCTGAAAAGGGGCTTTGTCCGCACTGCCTTTTTGGTGGCTTCTTCAAAACTGCAAGGATGGTGCAGAGCTCTTTCACCTGCCTCCACTCTGGGTGGGGTCCGCACCGCTGCTGTCAAGCCAGTGTATTCATACGCGTAATGGCATTGCGCTCCCTGCCACAATTGCTGGAAATGTGGGGGGTTGAATTCCAGCGTTTTTGCCCGTCAACAAGAGACGGGTTGAATGGGAGGCTGAGCTGACGCTGCAACGCAGCCAGGTGGGATGAAGCAGGGTGCGAATGGCGGAAGTGCGAACTCAGACCTCATGCCTTCTTCAGCAGGCAGTCCAGACCTTTTTAGAAATTTCTGGACAAAAAAGGGTTTCATGCATGTGCCAGGCAAGGGATGTGCTCCCCCTCCCGACTTAAGGCGGCCAGCAGATTTCGACCGATATCGCACACCACCGTGCCTGGCACAAGGTTTTTGTTACCCAGCCAGCACTCTGTCTCGTTGAGGAAACCCCGTCACAGTCCTGGACCTGTGTGTGGACCTCCAAGAAATTAATTTCAACCGGTCGGGTTTTCTAGGGGCATGTATCCCACCAGAGGCCCTTTGGGGGGGAAAAAAACCCCTGCACCACCCTGTGGTTTTAAAGGGCTTTTCCCGAGCCTGAGAGCCACCCCCCACCAAAGACATCCCCCAGCTCACCCAGGGGCCCGTCCAGGAATAGCGGCCTTCCTGTTATTAGCCCCTGTGCTGGGTCAGGGGAAAACTTTCCCGGACACAATGCCAAAAAGCGTTTGGGAAATTTTTTAGATGACACGGGGGCTGGCCAGGGGGGGCGGCTTTTCTAGAAAAGAATCCGGGCTGGGATTGGTATTGGGGGCAAAAAGGGGCCAGACTGGGGGGGAACCCATTGGTCCACCAGACGGAAAGGCAAAATTTCGAAGGGCCCAAAGCCTTGGCCTTTTGGCTTTGGGTGGTTTGGGTTGAAGTGTTTCTTCTGCTCCCAAACCCGTAGACAGAAAGGGTGGCTGCTAGACTGGCCCCTGACGGCGTCAGGTCGTCAAACTGGGAAGGAGAATGGGTAGGATGGTTCTCTTGGGGGGTGCTGGTGGACTGGGGCCGGGGGAGGCGAGCGGAGGTGGTCCCCCTCTGACTCTGAAGACATGGGGAGCTGAGGAAAGCTTGGTGGTTCGGGGGAGGAGGCGGCGGAGAAGAGGGTGTGACAGTGGTTGGAAAGCCGGCATCGGGTTTTTGGGCCTTTTTTAGCCAGGTTCCCTCCATTTCAACCATGATTCGCTGCATGGACTAGACAGTTGGGGGTGGTTTTTAAACCCAAGTTCTTGCCCCTCTGATGCGTTTAGGCAAGCGGCTATGACAGCGGGGGAATCAGAGGCTTGCTTGAAAAAAAGGGGTGGCCCTTTAGAGGGTCCCGGACCTTTTCCCACGGGAATAAAGGAGGAGCGGGTTTCCACTGACGTGGCTGGTGGAATAATTCGCGGACTTCTGCGACCGCCCCCTCCCTTTTTGAGGGGGACCGTACTGCACTACCCCATCTCTTCCCCCTGTTTAGTGATGAGGCGCTCCCAAGCAAATTTCTGAAAACCCCGTTGGATCCGCAATGTCGTCATATCATCAACAAGTGACTTCGTCGTCCTGACATTTGTTTCCCGGAGCTGCGGGCTACAAGCAAGAGGTATGCAAGGATTGCCGACCGCCCGGGATTTTTTCTGATTGACGGTTCCTTCTCCTCCCCTGATGGCATAGTAACTGGGCGTCAGGCATTTCCCCTTTGGCCCCTTTGATCTTTGGAAATGCCTTCTGACTCCAACCGCATTTTGTCACAAGAGGGCTTCAGAAAATGGTTATCCCAGTGGTGGGTACACGATTTTACATTTGGGGTGCCTTTCCTTTATGTTGGCAGATGCTGACGATGCTGATGAGCCCTTTGTCCATGACTGGGGGGATGAGGAGGTAAGTCTGCTGGATGCAGGTGGTATTAACCACTAAAGAACAGATTGGCGACGCTGTTCGTTACTGAGAATTCCCGGGGCCCGACCCAGTGAGACGGTCTGACGGTCCCGCAACCCCGATCTGTGGTTGCGTGTTGTCGCCACACTGGGAAGGAGACCTTCTCTCGTACCTTTCCTCCCACACCCCTCTTTGCTGTTACCCCTGCATTTTGCTCCAGTTAAAAAAAGATAAAAATTTAAAAAAGGTATGGAAAGTTTTTGAAAGTTTTTTATTAAAGACGGCAAATCACAGTATTCTTAAATCCCTCAATTTCCAACAGCCACCTAGGATTAAAAAACTGAAATTTTTTCTAGCGATCCCTGTGAAATGCGGGTCTGGGGAAGAAACCGAAAAGACAAAATCAACGTGTTTTTCCCTTCTTCCCAGGGATTTAAAAACTCCCCGTGGACTAGGAATTGATAGTTTCAAAAAAACTATCATACAAGTGCGATATCTGCGCAAACTGAGTTTCAACGAGCGCAAAAAAACTATTCAGAGTTCACGGTAGAAATTGCTTTTTTTTGCAGCAATGAAAAACGAGAAAGTTGCTAAAAAATTTTTCTATCAAATTGCGCACAACGTGGCTTTTTGAAAAATCTAGGCCGCCCCACTCCAATAAGCTATTTAAAAGTTATAGGTAACAAACGGGGTTTTTGCCCCAATGAAATCACCAAAGAACTAAAAAATTTATTATTCAAATTTAAGTACAAGGGGCTTTTGAAACAAAAATGGCCCACCAAAGTAAAAAAAACACCTATTTGAAAAAATACGGAAAAAAAAGTGGGTTTTGCACCGTGAAATACACCTTTCAATTACCCAAAATTTTTTGTATCCTAATGTAAGTACGGCGGGTTTTGAACAAAAATGGCTGCCCAAAGTGAAAAAAAAAAATAATTAAATTGTGTACGGATGATAAAAGGTGTTTTTTCACCTAGAAATTAAACCGCGGTGATAGAAAAGTTTGTACTTTGTAAATACAAAATGGGTTTTTCTGAAAAAACTGGGCTCCCCCAAAGTAAAAAACACGTAATTAAAAATTTTTATGATAATAAAAGGGGGTTTTTTTTCCCTATGAAATACACCTGCGGTGACTAGAAAAAATCCTGTATCCTATTGTATGAATCCCGGGTAACTAGAAAAGTTTTTTGTATCCTATTGTAAATACAAGTGGGTTTTTGAACAAAAACTGGGGTGTGCTAAAGTGAAAAAAAAACCCTAATTTAAATTGTTTAAAATTAAAATGTGGTTTTTTTCACCTATGAAATACAACAGCAAAAATAGCAAATTTTGTTTTAATTAAGTACAAGTTTGGGGCTTTCAACAAAAATGGCCTGCCCAAAGGAAAAAAAAAAACCCAATTAAATTGTGTACGGATAAAAAAAAAGGTGGTTTTTGCACCTATGAAATACAGCTGCGGTAAATAGAAAAGTTCTGTACCCTTTTGTAAGTACAAATGGGCCCTTTGAAAAAAACTGGGCGACAAAAGTAAAAAAAAAAACCAATTAAACGGGGTACGGATAATAAAAGTTTGGGTTTTTCCCTCTATCAAATACCCCTGTAGTTCCCAAAAAAAAATTCTGTATCCAAATAAAAGTAAAAGGCTGCAAAAAATTTTACAAGGTACATTCCCCAAAAAACCCCCCGGGGTAATTAAAAAGCAATTTCAATGCGGGTTCAAAGCAGTCTGGATGCACAATATACACTCCCTTTCAAAAGCCGCCAGCCGGTCTGTCTGGGGTTCCCCCGAAACCCCAAACCACACCACCCGCGGCGTACGGGCACTAGAATCTTCTTTCAAAGTCTCAGCCTAAATAACAAAAAACTGAAATTCTCAAATCTACCTATTTTCTAATGTTCAAAAGCTAAAAGCATGTTTGTCTATGTGAACAAAGAGAACGTTTCGCGAGCTTTTATTGGGGGGAAGAAAGCTGACCCCAAGGGTCCTGCTCAAAGAGAACACAAAAAACCATTTGATGGAACGGGAAAAGGGCTGTTCTGTTTTAAAAGGTTATTTTGTTTTTTTTCCAGCCAATCAAAAACCAAAACAACATCCCGTCATGACGCCCGCACACCCAGCTTACCCTGTTCTTTCTCAAAGCTGATTTGCGGGCCCCCAAAAATGACAGGAAGTCCGAAAATGGCGCAAAAATTAATAGTTTTATGCACGTTTCTAAACCAAAAATTGAACGCGTGCGGAAAATTCCGATCAACCTAAAAACCGGGGCCCAAATTTTTTAACTTTGCGATTAAAAATTCGCCCCAAACACAATCATGATGTTTTTCCCCCTGGCACCACCTCTTTTAAAAAGGGAAGCAACCCCCCAGCCAGTAAAAAAAATGTCCCCCAGATGTATAAAGGGGGTTTAGCGGGCCATATAGGCTTAGGCTAAAACCAACCAAACATTGTCAACTTGTGCCTATGTTTGGCCTCTTTATAGCCATACATGCTGCACTGGTGTATATAGTGCTCAACTTGTCTTTGGAGCATTTTTCGGCACGGTTTTTGCCCTGGCTATTAATTTGTATGGGTGGAAACCTCGTCCATAATCTCATCAAAAACTTCTTCTGAATAAGCGTGTTTCAGGCGAGGTTTAGATGCTGTTTTGGGCGCTGAAAAATCAGCGTCCAAATAAGCCATGTGGACATACCATAATAGGCATGCCCAAGAGTGTATTCTAAAAGTTACCAGTACTTGATATGGCCGTTACAAATCAAATACTGGCACTGGCCCCCGGCTGTAAAACTGTCCCTGCCGGTGGTTTACCAGATTGGTGGAAAACCTACCATAGCAGGAGATTTTCCAACTCTTCAGGGAGGCCGGGAGGACTCCCCCTTTTCAGAGCGTCTCCCTGACGATCAGGGAGAGTTGGTAAGTATGATCAACACAGAAGCACAACAGGCTGAACTGGATAGACGTCTGTCTTTTTTCGGCCTCACAAACTATCTATGTACCCAAACAACCACTTTAAGTATAGATACATCTGTAACACCACCAATGACTACAAATTTAAAGACATGATCACTTTATCAATCAAAGGAAGGAAGTAAAACTATTTAATAAATTGAAATAGTTTTTTGTTTATTTTTTTGTTTAATTTAACAATGTAAGGATGCATATTAAAGAATGTATGTAAAATCACTTCATATAAACTTAATCAATAGAAAAGTATCTGTTAAATTGTTCTAACAACCTATGGCAGCACTGATCTATACATTGCATAATTTTGCTAGAATGCTTAGGCTATGTCTCCACTGTACAGAAAAACATCTGTTTTTCAGCATTTTTCATTTCTAAAAATGCTGAAAAAAATGACTGAAAATAGCTCCCATAGACTTCTATAGTAAAAAACATCCTGCTGTCTCCACAGAACGTCTTTTTTCTTCTCGTTTGTAACATGTTTCAAAAAACGACTGAGCGGGGCAGAAAATGAACTATTGGAGTCTATGGCTGTGTCTCCCCTGCACAGAAAAACGTCTGTTTTTTCAGCGTTTTTTGTTTTTTTACAATGCTGTGCATGTCTGAAAAAAAACACTCCAAAAAATACAAAACGTGCCAAAAAAAGGACTTTTTTTCAGCTGCTTTTGACTGACAGTGACTGAACGTTTTTAGTATTTGGTTTTCTGGTCCTTTTTTGTCCACTGCAGTATAGACATAGCCTTAGACAGAAGTCAAAATGCTTTTAATACAAATAACTATAAGCCACTAACCTTAGTCATCTTTTCTAAACAGGGCTGTCTTGAACCAGGGGAAACCCTTCCACGCAAGCTAAAAAGCATCTTCAAGTATAAATTCTTAGAGAAATTTCAACAATTGATAAATGAAAGCTTTGAAGTAAGATGGAATTTCTTATTTAATATTTGACATTTATCACATGACAGAGATAATGTATAAGAATTTGTGTGGATTTTATTTTCTTCAATATTAACCTAATACCTAGTTATCTGTTATCCAATGCAAATAGCCACATTTTTCAAAATGAGTGCAGTCAATAACTAGGGTGTTGGCCATAGCACACCTGAAGTTTTTGATTTACGTAAAGGGAAAGTGTTTGGCATTCACCCTTTTACACAAAGACATGGGGTATGTTCCTACTTTCTTGTCAGGTTAATGTTCATGTTGCAAAAATGAAGCAAGCACTTAAGTTCAAGCAATAACTAACTTCTCAAGGCTTGAATGTGGGTTGTAATGGCAACAATCAGTTTCACTAGCTAGACTGGAATGCAGCATTTAAGAACCCATGATATTCACTCTTTACCCCTGAAAGGAGGTTTGATCTTTGCTGCACAGAAATCTGCAGGTTGTGATCTCCAGAATAGTCACCACTTGACAGCTGTCACAATCTTCAAAAAATTGGGAATCTCGCAAGAGAACAGAGAGTGACTTTTGATCACTATATTTACTATTTTGCCATAGGCAAACAAACTCTATCAGTTCTCTATCTGTAAAACACTAAAACGTAACTTTTATTATATATAACTCTTAACCTCTATACACAGTATTTAAAAACCTGATTTCTAACCTCGTCATTTAACCCTTTTTGCTTCTGAAAGAAGGAATAACTCCTTTTCTATTATCAAATCTGGTGGAGCACCACCTGTTAACAGGAGTGCCTTATATCTATAGCAAAGTACTAGCTCCAGTAAGGGATCCCAAGCCTACTACCTGGGCAGTCATCCCTAATCTCATGGACACAAAACAAATAAGGCCCCTTTGTGACACCGTCTGCAGCAGGTGAGAGAAATAAGACGGAAGTCCATCACAGTCAGGGCTGAGGTGTCTGCTGGTGCAGTGCGTTGGCACGGGCAGTACGGAAAGATGGGGCGCAAGCCTGTTATGGAGATGGCGAATTTGCCTGAGGATTGCTGTTCATGGGAGCATGGTGGTAGCTTTTGCAAGACATATTATGAGTGTGCGTGCAGGAGAGCAGAAGGGGGAGTGGGCTTTATGTGGATTCTCTGATGGCTAATTGGTGAGCACCTGAATAAGGGGTGTACCTGACATGATATAAAAGGAAGTGAGCTTAGACCACATGTGATCGGACCTCTAACCGCTGATGAAGCCAGGATAGCTGGCGAAACATGTCGTGGAGGTCAGATATGACGTTTTAAATTGTGATTTCTCACCTCTGTCTAGAAGTGTCACCTGCTGCAGACGGTGTCACAAGGGGACCTTATTTGTTTTGTGTCCATGAGATTAAGGACGACTGCCCAGGTAGTAGGCTTGGGATCCCTTACTGGAGCTAGTACCTTGCTATATATATAAGGCTCTCCTGTTAACAGGTGGTGCTCCACCAGATTTGATAATAGAAAAGGAATTATTCCTTCTTTCAGAAGCAAAAAGGGTTAAATGACGAGGTTAGAAATCTGGTTTTTAAATATTGTGTATAGAGGTTAAGAGTTATACATAATAAAAGTTACGTTTTAGTGTTTTACAGATAGAGAATAGAGATGGGCGAATTTCTCAAAAATTCGGTTCGCTCACTTTGCCGAATTTCCCGACAAAAAATAACTTCGGTCCGAATTACTTCGGGACGAATCACGTTAAAAAACAGCTATTTCCAGGCTGCACAGAGCCTGCAGGGTGCTGTAGAACGTTGTGCCATGCTTAAATATGCAGAGGGAGCTTGGTTTGGTCTTCATATAATGTTATGTTTTAGTATGACACGCACATGATTGCCGCCGCTATTAGAATCGCTTCACTATAAAATTCCCTGGGCACTTAAGAGGGCAAAACTCACCAAAAAACTGAAGCGGGAATGTTGCCTAATAAAGTCATGCCAGCGAAAGCTGGAAAAAAGCAAGCTGAGAGCTCAGGTGGCAACATTAGTGACAGAGTGTGGAGGTGACGGCGGCAGCCACAGCAGCATGAGGTCAGACAGTGGCACAATGACATTCTGGAGGGGGCAAAAACAGGAGTAGGCCACAGAGTGGCACAATGACACAGTGTGGAGGTCACGGCAGCAGCAGCATGAGGTCAGAGAGTGGCACAATGACATTCTGGTGGTGGAAAAACAGTAGTAGGCCACAGAGTGGCACAATGACAGAGAGCGGAGGTGACAGCGGCAGCAGCATGAGGTCAGACAATGGCACAATGACATTCTGGAGGTGGCAAAAACTGGAGTAGGCCACAGAGTGGCACAATGACAGAGTGGAGGTGACGGCGGCAGGAGCAACAGCCTGAGGTCAGAGAGTGGCACAATGACACAGTGTGGATGTCATGGCACCAGCAACAGCAGCATGAGGTCATAAAGTGGCACAATGTGTGGAGGTGGGTGGCAATACCAGTCCCTGGTAAAGATGGTTGGTGGCAGCTGGAGAAACTGTCAGCAGATGTGTGGCATCAGGTGGGTGCCGGCATCAGAATAGTGGCTGAGGCAGGTAGTTTGAACCCAGACTCATTTCTCACAGTTTGGCTGATGTAGTCTGACGCCTAAGGCATTGGTGTGTGGAAATCCTGGCAGATCCAAGCCTGATTCATCATGACAAAGGTCAGTCGTTCCATATTTCCCGTGGACAAGCGGGTTCTCCTTGGGGTAACGATGGCCCCTGCCGCACTGAACACCCCTGATGCCACACTACTGGCCGGGCAGGACAGCTTCTCCACTGAAAAACTTGGCAGGTTGCGGCCACACTTTCCATTTTGGGCTGCCCAGTATTCCAGCGGATCTTCTAACTGGGTGGCAGAGTGCTGTCCAAGTAGGCCACCACCTGTTGGGTTTCAGGGTCGGGCTCCAGGTCCTGCTGCTGCTGCTGGCGATGCCCTCCTCACTAGGGGGGTGAAGGAACTGCTCATAAAGTGACTCCAGATTTTAGGTTTGCTGCTGATAAAGGTGATACTGCTCCACCTCCCACCTTCCCCCAGCCGCCAGGCAGTAGAAACGTGAGCACTGAAGAACCCCCCGGTCAGACCTGTCAGGGGAGGGACATGCCGCACATAGGCAGCGGCCAACTGACTACGGAGGATTTCCCTAATTTATTTGAGTTTGTCCTCCCTCTCAATAGCTGGGAAAAAGCCTCCCATTTCTGACCGGTAGCGAGCGTCCAATAGGGGGAGCCAGAAGTCACCCCTCTCCGGATGCTGTCTATTCGGCTGTCACTACCAGGCAAATCAGCATGCTGCGGGCCATCTGCACAAGTGACTCTGAGGGGCTCCCTGCCTCCATCTCCACTGTATACTGCCACAGTGTTTGCGAGTCATCTGCCTCATCTTCCTCATCTCCATCTACCTCCTCCAATGCTCCGCTCCTCCTCTCCTTGTCACCGGGTAGAAAATCCACTCATTTCACCAAAACAATGCTTCTGCTCCAATGTCCTCCTCCTCCTCCTCCATTTCAGTCCTCACCGGACTCATGTGGCCACGAATGTAGTTCGCCACGTCTCCAGGCCCCTGCCCTCACATTTTTTTCAGCATCTGTTCCAGGACTTTAAGCAGTGGAATGACATTATTCATCCGTAGTCCTTTGGCGTCTGACAAATAACGTGGCCTCCTCGATGGCCTCAACAAACGGCAGGTGTCACGCATGAGCTGCCACTGGCTGACATCAAAGTTATACAGGGGATACTCCTGCCCCGCCTGGATCATCAAAAAATCGTTAATGGCCTTTCTCTGTTCATACAGTCGGTCCAACAGGCTGGCTGGAATTCCAACGGGTGGAAAACATCGCATATCAGAGTGTGTTGGGGTAGGCTGTTCTGCCGCTGGAACTCGAGGAGGGTGTTCCTGGCTTTGTAGGAATGGATGAAGTGCATGCACAGTTTCCTGGCCATTTTCAGAATCTTCTGAAGATCGGTGGAAGAATTCAGGAACCTTTTCACAACCAGATTGAATACATGCGCCATGCAAGGCGCATGGACCATCCCTCCTCAGTGCAACGCGGACACCACGTTACTCCCTTTGTCCGTCACCATGGTTCCGATTTGCAGTTGGCGCGGAGAAAGCCACACATCGATTCTTGCTGCATGACGCGGAGCAGTTCCTCCCCTGTTGGGACTCGTTTGCCGAGGCAAGCCAGGTGTAGAACTGCATGACAACGCTGTGCCCTACACATGTGGTATGATGGAGCAGTACTTGTGGAGGCTGAGATGGTGGTGGTGGAGGAGGAGGCTGACATTGGCACAGGAGCCGCAGTTTGACAACGTGGAGGAGAAAGCGCCGTCTCCTGTCCAAGTTGTTGGTGTGCCGGGGCCCAGGAACACATTAACCCAGTGGGCCGTAAAGGACATGTACTGGCCCTTACCGTAGTTACAGCTCCAACTTCCGCCTGCCTTGCACCTTGGAACAAACCGATAAGCTCAAGGACTGGCCCACCTTCTGTTCTACATATTTATGAAGTGCATGGTACTGCCTTTTTAGAAAAAAAATTACGGCTTGGAAACTCTCCATCTTGGCTCGGAAACAAGCCATTAGTTTTTCTGAACGGTGCAGAGTCGACCATTGGAAAGGGAGGGACTGCGAAAACAACAACTTGGACAGGGAAGCACGGTCAGCTGCTGCAAATTAGGATGGTTGACGCATACTGTTTGTCTCTTTGGCAATCGCCTCGCTAAAACGACTGCTGGCGTCATGAGTAGCGAGGAGCAGGAGCATCTGGACCGGAGATATGTCAAAGAGAAACAGCTCCCTTCTGCAAGGTTGGTGGAGTCTTGACTGGCTGCAATGGCATGCGTGCCACTGGGCACTGCTGCTGCTGTTGCTGCGGCGGCAGGATGGACCACCACATCTGAGCCGCGTTTCTCCGAGGCCACCGGATGGTGACGCTGCATGTGTTGACGCAGGGCCGTGGTGCCAACGCTAGCTCCCTGGCCACGCTTCACTTTCTGCCCACAGATTCTATGTATACCCATATTCGGCTCCTTCGGTGTTTTAGGAAAGAACTGCCACACCGCCGAGTATCGGATTTTACCGCCAACGCTCGGCACTGAGTGACTACTACCGCCGCTGCCTCGCTGAGCCCCTGTGCCGCTGCCTGACGCGCAAGCTGACGCCCTCTTCTCCTGACGGTGATGAAGCCCTTGCCTCACCCGGCTCCCAAGTGCGGTCGGCTACAACATCATCTATTTGTGTTTCATCGTCACTGCTGTCCTCATCACCGGTCTTGGTATGTAGAGACTGACCCCTCACAACATGACCTCCCATGCCACTCTCCACATCTATACTTTGCCGCCTACTGCAAGAAGCAGGGGATATTGGCCCCATTTCTTCGCTGCCAAGTAGCTGCTGACTGCCCTCAACAAATTGTTTCATCCTCGCTGTATAGTGGCGCTGAGCCCAGACCACATAGTAGATCTCTTGGGTGAGGGAACCGGGTGGACGAGGCAGGTTTGAGGCGGGTGAGGGCCGCTGACCCGCTCCCGGGCCCATGCCAACTAAGGATTGTGTCCCGACGTTCCCACCGACTCTTGGCTGGGGTTGTCAGAGTCATCTGGAGGAAGTGAATGACCTAGTCAACCAATCAAGAACCCTTGGGTTGCTAGTCAGCAAAACGGGGGCCGCTAGATGACAGCAGCAGTTGTGGCCTCACCGAGTGACCCCTGCTGCGACGTCCCCTTGCCGTGCTGCGATCTGGGCCTGCTCCACGAATGTTTGTGCCTCTGCCACTCGCAGGTGAAGAGCCTGCCACCTCTCTGTCTGACATACTGTTTGTTCTAAAATGTACAGACATTTTTTGATGAAGATATCTGTATATGATAAATACACACCCCTTTTATTTGACTCCAAATGAACCCACTAAGAAGCTTGGGTAACCTTGGATATAAATTGCGCTCCACAAATGGGCAGGAAAAATTGATTTGTATTGCCGTTTAAAAAATCTGTGTATTTTACTGAATATAAAAGCACAAACAGGCTAAATTAACCTTCGATTAATGAATTATGCTACAAAATTTTTTTTCTGTGCCGGTGAAAAAAAAAAGTTTCTTTTACTGATACAACTGCAGAACAACGCTTAATTAACCCCTGGATGTAAATTGGGGCAAAATAATTGAGCAAACCAAAAACTACGAGCTTTGTAGTGTGTTACAAAGGCGTGTATTTTACGCTACACAACAAGAGGAAAACTTGTAATTAAACCTTTTTCTTGTGAATTATGCTAAAAGGAAAAATTTATTTTTTGGCGGTGAAAACGTTTATTTTAGTCACCACAGCAGCAAAACAACACTTAATTAAACCTGGATGTAAATTGCGCAAACAATTGAGCAACCACAAACTAAAGCTTTGTTTGTGGTTTAAAAATGGCATTTTTTTACGCTAACACAACAAGAGAAAAAAAATTTTAATTAACCTTCGCTTGTGAATTATGCTACAGGAAAAATGTATTTTTTTTGGGGGTTGAAAGATGGTTTTTTAGTCACCACAGCAGCAAATCAATGCTTAATTAACCCCTGGATGGTAAATTGCGCCAAACAATTGAGCAAACACAAACTACGAGCTTTTTAGCGAGGTACAATGACATGTTTTCTACGCTACACAACAAGAAAAAAATTGTAATTAACCTTCGCTTGTGAATTATGCTACAGGAAAAATGTATTTTTGGCGGTGAAAGACGGTTTGTTTTAGTCACCACAGCACAAAAAACGCTTAATTAACCCCTGGATGTAAATTGCGCCAAACAATTGAGCAACCACAAACTAACTAGCTTTGTAGCGTGTTACAATGGCGTTTTTTTACGCTACACAACAAGAGAAAAAATTTTAATTAACCTTCGCTTGTGAATTATGCCCACAGGAAAAATCTATTTTTTGGCGGTGAAAGACGGTTTATTTTAGTCACCACAGCAGCAAATCAATGCTTAATTAACCCTGGATGTAAATTGCGCCAAACAATTGAGGGAACCACAAACTACGAGCTTTGTAGCGTGTTACAAAGGCGTGTTTTCTACGCTACACAACAAGAGAAAAGATTGTAATTAACCTTCCCTTGTAATTATGCTACAGGAAAAATGGGATTTTTTGGCGGTGAAAGACGGTTTGTTTAGTCACCACAGCAGCAAAACAACGCTTAATTAACCCTTGGATGAAAATTGCGCCAAACAATTGAGCAACCACAAACTACTAGCTTTGTAGCGTGTTACAAGGCTTTTTTTTTACATTACACAACAAGAAAAAAAAATTGAAATTTTAACCTTCGCTTGTGAATTATGCTACAAAAAAAAATGTATTTTTTGGGGGGAAAAAAGACGGTTTTTTTTAGTAAACCCCCAAGCAGAAAAAACAACATTTAAAATTAAACCCTGGATGAAAATTTTGCGCCAAAAAATTTTGGGAGCATCCAAAACTAGGGGCTTTTTTGTGTTTTAAACAAGGGCATGTTTTTTACGTACACAACAAGAGAAAAAAATTTAACCTTCGCTTCTAAAATTATGCTAAAAGGAAAAATCTTTTTTTTTTGGCGGTAAAAAAGCGGTTTTTTTTTAGTCCCCACAGCAGCGAACAACGCTTAATTAACCCCTGGTTTGTAAATTGCGAAAAAGGGTTTGAGCAGCCAAAAATAAAGTGGAAATTTGTATTGTAAAAACCCATTTGGTTTCTTTAAAATGAATAAAAACAAAAACGGGCTTAGATCAATGTGTTTTGGGAGCAGATTTATTAAAATGTATATGCAGCTGAAATTGGACCAAAAGGGGCCTTCAGATCCAATACCCCACAAAATCAGAAAAATAGAACGTTAAGAAAGTGGGCCCTCTAAGGACAAGCTGAGACCCCCCCAAAAATCGCTGTAAAAAATGGGGTTTCCCTTTAGAAATCACCCTATCAAAATCAGCCGGGGCAGCCCCCTTCCCCTAATAAGTAAGTGAAACGGTATGAGCCCCCAGCTTTTTGCGCCCGGACTTATAAAGTGGGGGTGATGTCACAAAATCCCCCCGGCCCCTCTGATTGGCTTCTTTTTCTGCACATGTAAATGCGGGCCCAAACCCCCTTTTTCCCTTTCCCAGAGTTTTTTTGGGCCCCATGTAACGCCATTTTCTCGCAGCCTTTTTTATAAACCCAAAGAACACTTCGTTCACCCGAAGTACCCCAAACTTCGACTTCGTTCAGAACCAATTTTTTCCTGAAATTCAAAAACAAATTTCCCACTTCGTTAAAATTTAAATTCCCCACCCTTTAATAAAAACTAAAAGGGGGTTTTTAATTTCCCTACAGCAAAATAGTAAATATAGTAATACACTTTGCAGCTGAAAAAAATTTAAGACAGGACAAATTTAAAAGCCCAAAAATAAAGGGAATAAAAAGCAAAGCCAAAGATCTACCAGGAGTTGGAACAAAATACGGGACCCCAAGAAAAAGAACAAGAAAATGAAACCAGGACTAGTGTTGGCGATTTTTTCGACAAAGTTGAAATGGGCAAAGGGTTTTTTTATGGGATAAAATTTTTCCCAAAATCATGCGATAATTGGGGGTTTAAAATCGGACATCATCTATTAAAATCGCGCCTTTTTCGGCGCTTCCTGTAATTTTGGGGGACAGCAAATAAGATTACAAAATTTAGAGCATTTTTGAGATTTTTGGGGTGCGACGTCATACTGGGGTGTGAAAGGTTTTCGATTGGGTGGGAAAAACACATGGGCCTCGTTTTTTCATAGAACAGCGTTTTCCCGTTTTATCCCCCAGTGTCTCTCCGCGTTAAAAGGGGGTAGGGGCCCGCGCTCTGCCTGTGGCCCAAAAAGCCCCAGCGAAATTAGTTTATTTCTGCACGAGAAACCCTTCTATTAGCTGGGGATTTCCCTTTCCCAAAGTTAAATTATTTTAGAGATTTGAAAAATTTTTTGTAGTTACAGAGAAATTTTTAAAACAAACATCTACCGTTGAAATTCCGGCGGGGGGGCAGGGGGGGGGGGGGGCGGGCGAACACAGACAAGCTCATCTATAAAGAACAAATGGGTTTAAAATTCCCCCAAAACTTAGTTTAGACATTTTAGTGGAATACTTTAAATTTTTAAAAAAATTTGCATTGAAATATTTCCTGGATATTGGGCCCGCCCGAACTTATATTTGGGTAAACATCATTTCTAGTAACTGCAGGTCTCTTTGTTAGGTTTCAAAAATCCACTTTTTTAAACATTTTCATTCCAAAAGGTGTTATTTTTTAAATTTTTCCCCTTACACCGTGGGCTGTTTATATATCCACCTTGCGTTAAATTACAAAACCAGCAAAACCTTTTAGTCAGCACAGGGTTTTTTGTTGCCAAAAATACCCGGGATCAACGGGAAAAAATAACAGTTTCGTGTTTTTTGACTTTTGCGCACCCAGCATTGTTCCATTTACCCCAGCATCCCGAAAAACTTAAAAAAAGCAAATTCCCATATTCACCAAGGTGAAATTTAAAGGTGCAAAAAATACCCGGTTTTTTTACCCAAAAATAAAAAGTTACGGTTTTTTTTACTTTTGCACACCCAGCATTGGGTTTATTGACGCAGAATTTTACGAAATCTTAAAAAAAGCCAATTCTATAAATTTACCACGGGGGAATTGAAAGGTGCCCAAAAAAAACCCTTTAAATTTTACCAAAAAATAACAGTTCGTGTTTTTTTACTTTTGCAAAACCCAGCATTGTTTTTATTGACGCGCCCTTACGTAAATTTTAAAACAGCAATTCTATAAATTCCCCCACAGGTAAATTTAAAGGTGCAAAAAAATTTCAAATTTATTATACCAAAACATAACAGTTATGTGATTTTTTTCTTTTGCACACCCATTGTTTTATTGGGCGCAGCATTTTACGTAAATTTTTTAAAACAGCAATTTTATTAAAACCACAGGGGGGAAAATTTAAAAGGTTTCAAAAAATACCGGTTTTTTATACCAAAACATAAAAAAATTTCTGTTTTTTGGACTTTTGCCCAGTCCAATTTTTGATAGACACCTTGCAGTTAAATTTGAATCCAGCAATTTTGTTTTTTATTAGAGGGATTTGGAATAGCTGTGATTTTTCCGCTTTTAATAAAGACTTTTCCCCAAAAATATTCCTTTTTCCCTTTTCAAATTTTTATAATTTTTGAACATGGACGAAAAGCAGGTGGTAAGCGAGCAAAAAGGGGGGTAGGGACAAGGAGGAAAAGGTATGAGAGAAGGGGGCTCCCTTTCCCGTTGCTGGGGACAACACCCTGCCAGGGGGAAGTTTAGTTGCAGGACCTCCCGGCCTGTCATCGCTGGGTCCCGGGCCCCCGTGAATCTAAGTAACAAACATCGTCGCCAAAACGTCCTTCATTTGGTTTTTTTCAACCTGCATCTGCAGTTTTTTCCTCCTCGTCCTCGCCGCACGGCCACAAAAAGGGCGTCCCTCAGCATCATCAGCATCGTCCAATATGAAGCAACCAAATGTCAACTGTGTACCCCCCCACGGGGGATAATCCTCCATTGTCCCGCGGGCCTCTTTTTATGGGCCAAAAAGCGGGTTTGGGGTTTAAAAAGGCATTTTAAAAAAATCCAAAGGGTGAAATTTTTTTCTTCTCTGACCCCCGTTACTGATGCCATCCCGAGGGGGTAAAGGGAAACCCCGGCAATCGGCAAAAATCCCGGGCGGTTTGGGAAAAGCCTTGGGAGTGCCCCTTGCTTGTAGGGCCCCAGGTTTTGGATGCAAAAAAGTCAGGGCGACCAAGGGCACCTGTTTTGATGATGATATGACGACGGGCATTCGGATCCATCCCGGCTTTTTTGCAGAATTTGCTTGCGGCGCTTCATCAGTGGGCGAGGAGGGGAAAACGATGGGGTAGTGTCAATTTCGGGTCCCCCCACAAAAAGGGGGAGGGCGGTCCGCGAAGTCCCCCTGATATGATTCCGCCCCCCACGGTCAGCAAAAAATCCCCCTCCTCGGGGTTATCGCCGTTTAAAAAGGGGGCCCCGGAACCCCCTCAAGCCTGGGCCCCCTTTTTTGACCAAGCCTCTGATTCACCAGCCCATGTCATATGCCGCCCTTTTCCGTAAACTTATAAGTAGAGGGAAGAAAACCCTTTAAATGGTTAACCACCAACCCAAAATGGGCTAGTCACATGCAGGAATGCATGAGTTGAAAAAGGGAAAGGGGAAAACCCTTTGGCCCCAAAAAAAGGGCCCGACGACGCCCGGCCCCCAAACCACTGTCACACCCTCGTCTCCGCCTCCCCCCCCTCCCCCCACCACCAGCGTTCCTCAGTTGCCCATGTCCCTCAGAGTCCCTTTAAAACAAAGGGGTGAGCCTTTTGCTTCCCCCTCCAACCCTCGCCCCCGAGTTCCACCACACCACCAAGACCCCTCCTACCCCTTCTCCTTTTCCCCCAGTTTGACGACCTGCAGCCGGGCAGCGGCCCAGTCCCAGCAGCCACCTTCTGTCTTTTCCCGGTTTTGGGGGCAGAAGAAACACTTTAACCCCAAAACCAAACCCCCCAAAACCAAAAGCCTGAATGTCAGCTTGCCAGGCTTTTGGGTTGGGGAAAAGTTGCCTTTTCCTTTTTTGGGACACAGGGGTTTTTCCCCCACGTCATGGCCCTCCCCTTGCCCCCCAATACCAGATTTCCCCACAGGTTTTCTTTGCCAGAAAAGCCGTCCCCGCCCCGGCCCGCCACGTGTCATCTAAAATTTCAAGCGCCTTGTCTGCATCTGTGTCCGGAAAAGTCCCTCTCACCACCGCCCCATGGGCTAGTAAAACAAGGCCAAGGGCCCCTATATCTCTGTGGGGCAGCTCACTGGGTAGCTGGGGGGGGATTTTTCTCTGGGGGTGACGGTGGCTCCAGGGTCCCCGGGGACGCCTTCAAAAAACCCCAGGGAGGTGCAGGGGTCTTTTTCCCCAAGGGCCCCCTTTGGGGGAACACGGCCCAAGACACCGGCCGTGTTGAAAAATTTAATTTTGCCTTGGAGACCCTCCCCACACAGGTCAGGAGCTGTGGAAGGGCTCTAAACAACGAACCGAGCCCCTGGCTGGGTGACAAGAACCTTGTGCCAGGCAAGGTGGTGTGGGGGAAAAAGGGCGAAATCTGCGGGCCGCCCTTAAGATCGGTAGGCTGGAGCACATCCCTTGCCGGGCACATTTTCTTAAAAACCTTGTCGCCAGAAATTTCTAAAGAGCTTACCGGGTCTGGACTGTTCGAAGGGGCCCTCGGGGTTTGGGTTTTCCCGCACTTCCGCCGTTCGCCCCCGGGTTGGGTCCCGCCGGGTTTGCGGGGCAGCGTCAGCTGGGCCTCCCCGTCAACCGCTCATTTTTTACTGGCAACACGCGGGAAATTCCCCCCCTCCACATGTCCAGCGTTTTTGGGGCGCAGCACAATCCCTTTTTACCAGTAAATTGACACAGGGCCCCTGAAAAGGGCAGTTTTTGCGGACCTGGGGGTGTTGAACCCCGAGATGGAGGAGGGGGAAAAGAGTTTCTGAAAACCATCCTTGCCATTTTTGGGAAGAAGCCACCAAAATGGTCAGTGGGGACAATCCCCCTTGTCAGCAGGGAGCTTGTTTGATCTTAGTTCTGGAACGATCGTTGGACCCCTTTAAAAAAAGGCCCCCCGCCAGCGAGGAGGAGGGAGGGGACAAGTTTGCGGACACGGAGCCTTTCTCTCCGTAAAACCCAAAACCCCCCGGACGGGTTTTCAAATTTCATGGGTTCTTTCTTTTAGGCGTGGTTCGGGGTCCAGAGCTAGTGCGGGTGGCCCCCATCAGCTCTCAGGGGGGCATCATCTCGGGCAAGTCAGGGCTGTTTTTGGGGAAGCGTGCCGGAGGAGGGGAGGGGGAGGAGGGGGGAGGAGGGGGAGGAGTTATTCCTAGACACCGATTTTTCCGACGTCCCTCCCCTTTGGGAAGGGGTTTTGGCGCAAATTTGAGGCGGAGGAGGAAGATGAGGAAGATCTTTTGCTAGTCCCCCTCGCCCAGAGGTTTGGGAAATCAAGGCCCCATCCTCACATGAGTGCTTGGATGCTCCATCTCCCCCAAAACAGATCCTCGCTTTAACCATCAAAATGAACAACAGTTACTGGGGGGCCACCCCCCCTGGATCCCCGGGGACAAAACAAAAAACAGCACTTTCCTTCCCCCCACCCCCAAAAAGAGAGTAAAATGCAGGAAATGGAGACCTTGCTGATTGATAAATGGAGACTTGTTGCCCCTGCTTCCCCGTTCCCCAAAAAGTCACGGTGGGAAAAACATCGCGAACCCTGACAGCAGTTGAGTGCCAAGTAGGCGTAGCGGGGAGCAGCAAAGGGAAGGTGGCGAAGCCTAATGGGTGACCCCCTGGGAATCTTTTTTTACCCCTCACCAACGATGCAATGCATGGCACCCCATCCAAACCAAAACGAGATAGCTTTAATTTCATGGTGCAGCTTCTGCTTCAACACCCATGTTTTTGCATGTTTCCCCGGGCCCCAAAAGGGCTTCGGGTTTTCCAAAAAAGGAAGGGAAAGGCCCGAGGGTGGCTCGTCACGCCCCTAGAGGTGTTTTTCCTTTCCCAGCAGCCAGCGTTTATATCTGAGCGGGCCTTTACACGCTGGAGGAGTCATTAACCCAAAAAACGAAACCGGCCTTTTCCCCAATTTTTTGTGGATCCTTTGACTTTCAACAAAATTAATCAGGGTTTGGGTCTTGATGATGTTGTGGCCCCAAAAAACCCGAGGGGCCCGTTTTGTTGCCCCGTCTAATTAAAATTCCTTTTTAAAACAAAAAAATGGTTCCCCTTGAAAATTTTTTTTAAAAATGATTCCAATTTTTTTTTTTCCTTTTAATTTTTTTTTTCTTTTTTTGCCCAAAAGTTCATTTTTTCTGGTTTTTGGGTGTGAGGAGACTGTAAAAGACGGGAAGGTTTTTTACAACAAACCCTAAAAACCCTTTTTTCATTTTTTTTTTTTTTTTTTTTTTTAAGAAGTTTTTGAATTGTCAAAGGTTTTTTAGGTCATGTTTTGAGATACAGCCAAAAACCAAAGGTCCTTTTGGGAAAAGAAATGTGACTTCTAAGTTGGCATTTTCCCTCAAAATTTTTTTAATTTGTGGCTGAGAAGTCTATTTATAATTTTTTGGGGGGCCTTAGCTGTGAAAATACGGGGAATTTAAACATGGGCCTTTGTTTAAAAGAAAAAGGGGCTTCTAAGTGGCAAAAATTTTCCCTCAAAATTTTTTTAAAAGTGGGGTGAAAAGTCTATTTTTAAAATTTTTTTGGGGGCTTTTTGGTGTGGATACTACAGGGCCCAATTTTAAAAAAATTTTTGTTTCTAACAGAAAATTTGTTCTTTTAAAAATTGAAACCCCCGTGGGTCAAGGGGCCCTTCTTTGAATTTTTTGGGGGGATTTTGCCCGGGGACATGAGCTATACAAAAGGTCCTATTCTAAAAAATGTTTTTTCTAACAGACAAATTTTTTCTTCACAAATTTTTCAAAAGTGGCTCAAGGGGGGGTGGTCTGTCAGAAAAAAGGAAAAGGGAGGACCTTTTTAATGGACACATATTGCAAAATGGGTTGTTTTTGCAAGATCTTTAAAATAGCTATCAATCCCTTTTTGGGGACAAACCCTTTTAAAACAATGAAAAAAAAAGAAAACAAAAGGAAAATTTGGGGGGTTTTCCCTCCTATTTTAAAAATGTGTTTTTTAGAATTAAAATACTAAAAACTTGCATGTACAAAATTTCTGTTAAAAAAAAATTTTCCCCTGAAATTTTACAAGGGGGGGTTTCAGGAAAAATTTACCAGATTAGGTTAAATTTAAGGACATGGAATAAAGGAGCCCCGGAAAAAAAAAACAAAGTACAGAGCCTTTTCCCCCAGCACGTTTAGGAAAAAAGAGAAAAAAAAATGCCAAGATAAAGGGCCCTGGGTGTAACAGGAGCGTTAACCACCCGTATTTTCCCAAATGAAGCTCAAATTTGGGCCACCCCTCTACGGAGGGGCAAAACCTACCCAAAGGGATTGGGGGGGGGGGCTGTGTACAGAGGAAGGTGGAGTTCTCACACTTCCCCTTCCGCACTCTTCTTCAACACGAAGTTTTCGTTGCTACCCTCTTTAGGGCCTTTTTAAACCCGCGTGTTAATAGATGGGCGGACGCCAGCCTGGGTTTTCAACCCCACCCACTGTTAAATCCGGCCCTGGGGCCCTGCCTTTTTTGGCCCAAAACAGGTACAGTCAATTTTCCCGTTCAACTAAAATATGGTTAAAAGAATCCCCTTTTTTCCCGGGACTTTTTAAAAAGTGGGGTCATGAGGTTTGGGGCTCATGCTGGGGGCCCAGGGGCAGGTATAGTCAATGTCCAAATTCAACTAAAATGGTGGTTGAAAGACTCCTTTTTCCGGCACTTTTTAAATGTGGGGGTCATGCAGGTTTGGGGCTCTGCTGTGGGCCCGGGGACAGGTAAGTCAATGTCCAGTTCAACTAAAATGGTGGTTGAAAGACTCCTTTTTCCGCACTTTTTAAATGTGGGGGTCATGCAGGTTTTGGGGGCTCATGCTGTGGCCCAGGACAGTATAGTAAATGTCCAGTGAAACTAAAATGGGGGTTGAAAGACTCCTTTTTCCGGCACTTTTTAATGTGGGGGTCATGCAGGTTTGGGGCCATGCTGCGTTCCAGGACAGGGATATTTAAAATGTCCAGTTCAAGTAACATGATGGTTCAAATCATACTCCCTTTGGCACTTTTTAAATTTGTGGGTGATGCAGGTTTAAGGGTCAGGCTGTGGTACAAGACAGGATAGTAAATGGTCTGTGACTTTTTTTCTGTGACTTTTAAACCTAAGTGTGTTCCCTAAGATGTAGCACGTATCCATTTGGGACTGTTGTGGTGTTAATTTCAGCGTCTCCAGCCTTGTTTGGGTGTACTACTGAAGGGGGTGTTGCTCTCCCATAGACTTTAATGGTCATCGCGCATAATCGATGCTCACTATCGAAAAACCTTATCGATAGCGGCCGACTATCGACTATCGATTGATCTCGATAGCCAACGCAATCGCTCAACACTACCCAATACCTTTTACTTCTTGCTTTTTGCTCCTAACTACTATGCCTTGTGGCTTCTTTCCTTATTAGTGTTGATTGAGCCATTCGAGAAAAGCTTTTTTTTAGAATGCGAACCAAACCTAGCTTTTTACGGTTCATTCGAGTAAAGTTCTCATTCGACATGCACCTCTGATGCGCCATTTTTAGTTTGATTTTTAGCTACTTCCTACACTCTTGGCAGCATTCAATCAGTGCAGAGCACAGAGGAGTTTCAGAAACGTCATCGCTGAGGGTATAGGGATCTCATTAGCTGCTAAAATCACATGACCCTGTTACATGTATTTCTCTATATTCACTTTATGTATTTCACTATATTCACTTGTGAACGCCATTTCAAGTTCACTCTCTGTACTGAACGGACTGCTCTGTATGCTTGCTTGCATGCATGCAGGCACATGATTTCTCAATGATTTTAGATAGGAAAAGCTGCTATTTAGATTAGTTAGGGGGGTGTACAGCAAGCTTAGGGAATCATAGACAGTAATAGCATACATGCCAACTCTCCCGTTTTTGGCGGGGGGGTCCCGCTATTTGGGGTCCCCTCCCGCCCTCCCGGGGGAGTTGGCATTACAACCGCCGCCTGCAGGCGGCGGGGGTCCTTTAAATTACCGCGGCACAAGAGTAGCGCTGGTGCGCTACTCTTGCGCCGCCGGACCGCTCCTACAGGCGGGTGAAGCGGCCGCAGCGGCCGCTCACCCGCCCGCGGTCTCACTGTGCGGGGAGGAGGCAGGAGGGATCGCTCCCTCCTCCCCCTGTATGTACGGCGCCGGTGTGTGCGCCGCACATACAGGTCAGCGGCGCAGGGTGAAGTGACGCGCGGCTGCTCTCACTTCCCCCTGCGCCGCTGAGGAGATCGGGCAGGAGCTGGCTGCGCTGCAGGAGCCTGGTAAGGTAAGTGGATTTTATTATTTTATTTTTATTAGCTTTAGGGGGCTCTACCTGGCTAACAGAGGGCAACTACCTGGCAACAATGGGGGCACTACCTGGCAACAGAGGGGGCACTACCTGGCAACAGAGGGGGCACTACCTGGCTAACAGATGGGGGCACTACCTGGCTAACAGATGGGGGCACTTCCTGGCAACAGAGGGGACATCTACCTGGCAACAGAGGGGACATCTACCTGGCAACAAAGGGGGCACTACCTGGCTAACAGATGGGGGCACTACCTGGCAACAGAGGGGACACTACCTGGCAACAGAGGGGAAATCTACCTGGGAACAGAGGGGTCATCTACCTGGCAAACAGATGGGGACATCTACCTGGCAAACAGATGGGACATCTACCTGGCAAACAATGGGGGCACTACCTGGCAACAATGGGGGCACTACCTGGCAACCAATGGGGGCACTACCTGGCTAACAGATGGGGCACTACCTGGCTAACAATGGGGGCACCTACCTGGCTAACAATGGGGGCACCTACCTGGCTAACAAAGGGGGGCATCTACCTGGCTACAAATTTGGCTCTACCTGGCTACAGAGGGGGCATCTACTTGGCTACAAGGGGGCATCTACCGGCCTGTAAGGGGCACTACCTGGTTATGGGGGGCTACTACCTGGCTATTAGGGCATCTTCCTGGCTTTCTTCCAAAGCCGTTATGCAGTTAGGTGGAGTGGGTGTGGCTTTTTTGAAGGGGCGTGGCATACCGACAAGATGGGCGTGTCCATGCAAATTTTTGCCGCGGCGCGCTACGCGCGCCGCCCACTGAAGTCTCCTGCTTTTTCATTTTCGAAAGTTGGCAACTATGAGTAATAGTTAGGGAGTTACTGTATTGCTGGCTTCATCTTTCCCATCTTTATTCTGATTGAAGAAAAGATATATAAGATATATAATCCACGGAAACAAGCAGCACTCCGCGTAAAAGAATAAAGCAGATGGTGCCAGCAGCAACAGCCCCCGAAAGGGCTTAAAAAATACAAGTAGAAAAATCCACGGCACTCCAAAGATAATCAGTCAAGGGTGGTTTATTCCTCGATGCCAATAAGCGACGTTTCAACCCTCTCATGGGGCCTTTGTCAAGCAGTGTTACAAGTGAATAATTCAAGTATATATAAAGGATACAATTAATCCAATAATATCAATCAAATACATTATATATCAGAAATTACAAAGTGTACAATAAAGTGTATCATATAATAAGAACCATTTACAATATATATATATAATCGATCCATAGTATATAATAATAAGGAGAATAAACAAAAAATATATAAATTAAACAAAACACATAACAAGGGAAACAAGGAGGTGGAGAAAACAATCAAAATTTACAAAGTAATCCGCAGATATGTAGATACGAGAAATCCGAAATACAGCGTTCCTTATTTCACACTGTGCATGACTGGAACCTATCGACCAGAAACTATGCCCGCGTCCATAGTAACAAAAGCACAATTATCCTGGATACCTAGGCGCAACTCACACAGCAAGTTGCGCATGCGCACTCCAAGCACTGCGTCTACCAGCTGAAAAGTGCCCAGCGAATAACGGTATCCAAAAAATGTAAAGAGCCATAGTAAGTTTATTAAGAAGAATAGGGAGAGGGTAACAATGCATCATTTCCCTAATTAAAGAGACAGAGCAGAGTCACCAAAATCCAGCCCGTGGGACCCGATCGGCGTTCGCAGAAAGGGAAACCCATTAGGCTAAGAAACCTCTCCCAATTAGAGTACGGTGTTCTCCAACACCTTAATATTGTAGCATACGGTGCCCGTCATGAGCAGATTATATTTAGCAAAAAAAATATAAATATACATATTTCACAAGGATACTACAGAAAAACTTTATCTCCGCCTCCTTGACTTCACTCGCCAATGAAATCTATAAAAAAAGAAGAAAAGAAGAATAAATTGAAAACAAAAAATATATTAAAAAACAAAACCAAAAACATAGCATACACTACAGCAAATACCAACTGCACACTGTAAATAAATTAAAAAATATATTTTAAAAACCTCAGAAGTACTAGGATGTTTAAAAAAGGACCCCTTACACATCAATGGGCAGTTAACACAATTCAAACATGGAAAACTTTCAACTCTAGAACTCCTTGTCAAAGACAATTGAAGATTTTTTAGATGGAACCATAGATGTAATTAGAGATGGGCGAATTTCTCAAAAATTCGGTTTGGTCACTTCGCCGAATTTCCCGACAAAAATAACTTCGGTCCGAATTACTTTGGGACGAATCACGTTAAAAAACAGCTATTTCCAGGCTGCACAGAGCCTGCAGGGTGCTGTAGAACGTTGTGCCATGCTTAAATATGCAGAGGGAGCTTGGTTTGGTCTTCATACAATGTTGTGTTTTAGTATGACACGCACATGACTGCCACCGCTCTTAGAATCGCTTCACTCTAAAATTCCCTGGGCACTTAAGAGGGCAAAACTGACCAAAAAACTGAAGGGGGAATGTAGCCTGATAAAGTCATGGCAGCGACAGCTGGAAAAAAAACAAGCTGAGGGCTCAGGTGGCAACATCAGTGACAGAGTATGGAGGTGACGGCGGCAGCAGCATGAGGCCAGACAGTGGCACAATGCAGAGGGAGCCTGGTTTGGTCTTCATACAATGTTGTGTTTTAGTATGACACGCACAGGACTGCCACCGCTCTTAGAATCGCTTCACTCTAAAATTCCCTGGGCACTTAAGAGGGCAAAACTGACCAAAAAACTATAGGGGGAATGTAGCCTGATAAAGTCATGGCAGCGACAGCTGGAAAAAAAACAAGCTGAGGGCTCAGGTGGCAACATCAGTGACAGAGTATGGAGGTGACGGCGGCAGCAGCATGAGGCCAGACAGTGGCACAATGCAGGGGTAGCGTGGGAAGGTCTTCATACAATGTTGTGTTTAGTATGACACGCACAGGACTGCCACCGCTCTTAGAATCGCTTCACTCTAAAATTCCCTGGGCACTTAAGAGGGCAAAACTGACCAAAAAACTGAAGGGGGAATGTAGCCTGATAAAGTCATGGCAGCGACAGCTGGAAAAAAACAAGCTGAGGGCTCAGGTGGCAACATCAGTGACAGAGTGTGGAGGTGACGGTGGCAGCAGCATGAGGTCAGACAGTGGCACAATGACATTCTGGAGGTGGAAAACAGGAGTAGGCCACAGAGTGGCACAATGACAGTGTGTAGGTTATGGCAGCAACATGAGGTCAGACAGTGGCACAATGACATTCTAGAGGTGGAAAAAACAGGAGTAGGCCACAGAGTGGCACAATGACAGAGCGTGTAGGTCACGGCAGCAGCCACAGCAGCAGCATGAGGTCAGACAGTGGCACAATGACAGAGTGTGTAGGTCACGGCAGCAGCCACAGCAGCAGCATGAGGTCAGACAGTGGCACAATAACACAGTGTGTAGGTCACGGCAGCAGCAGCATGAGGTCAGACAGTGGCACAATGACATTCTGGAGGTGGCAAAACAGTAGTAGGCCACAGAGTGGCACAATGACAGAGTGGAGGTGACGGTGGCAGCAGCATCTGGTCAGACAGTGGCACAATGACATTATGGAGGTGTCAAAAACTGGAGTAGGCCACAGAATGGCACAATGACAGAGTGGAGGTGATGGTGGCAGCAGCATATGGTCAGAGTGGCAGAATGACATTCTGGAGGTGGCAAAAACAGTAGTAGGCCACAGAGTGACACAATGACAGAGAGTGGAGGTGACGGCGGCAGCAGCATGAGGTCAGACAGTGGCTGTCAGGGACCGGTCAGGGACACACACAAAGACAAGTGGGCCCTGACTCTGATCCCAGCCTCTGTCCCTGCCTTTTGGGGAACCCGACTCCTTAATTGGCCGGCCCCAACCGGAAGACTGATGGCTGCACTGATATAGTTGCACCACAGACAGGACAAACAGACACAGAACAAAATAAGCAAAGTCGAGCGTCCGAGTCGTCAACAGTACGGTCAGAGAGGTACAGAGACGTGAGACAAAGAGGATAAACAGAGTTCAAGCCAAAGGTCAATACCGGTCGGGTGCAGCAGTACAAAGTCACTAGGAAACAGAGAATAGTCAGGAGAACAGCAGGGTCAAACACAGAAAAGACAAATGCAAAGGAAGGGCTAGCTATAAGCAAAAGACCTCTATAGCAGGCAAAGATGGAAGTCAAATGAACCTATAAATAGGGAAACAAAGAAGGCAGCACTGAGGCCATAGGTGGAAAGAAACACAAGACCGGATAGGAACAGAAGGTTGTCAATCAAAAGGAGAAACTCATTAACTCAAAGAGTGCTGGAGGATTCCTGGCCAGGGCGTTGGCCAGGAATCAATAAGCAAACAGCAAGGAGAACCCAGTTCACACTAGTGAATACAATTCAAAACCTCATGTAAGAAACCAGGGCTTCCGTCGCAATGGCCGCGGCCGGCGAGCAGAGCCCAAAGCTGAGGTTCTGTCAGGCGTGATCATGACAGTGGCACAATGACATTCTGGAGGTGGCAAAACAGTAGTAGGCCACAGAGTGGCACAATGACAGAGAGTGGAGGTCACAGCAGCAGCAGCATGAGGTCAGAGAGTGGCACAATGACACAGTGTGGAGGGACGGCAGGGAGCAGCATGAGGTCAGGCAGTTGGCACAATGACATTCTGGAGGTGGCAAAAACAGGAGCAGGCCAAAGAGTGGCACAATGTCACAGTGTGGAGTTCACAGCAGCAGCATGAGGTCAGACAGTGGCACAATGACATTCTGGAAGTGGCAAAAACTGGAGTAGGCCACAGAGTGTCAAATGACAGAGAGTGGAGGTGACGGCGGCAAGAGCAACAGCATGAGGTCAGAGAGTAGCACAATGACACAGTGTGGATTTTCACGGCACCAGCAAAAAGCAGCGCAGTAGGAGGTCAGAGAGTGGCAAAATGACAGGTGTGGGGGGTGGGTTTGGGAAAATTTCCAGTCCCTGGTAAAGATGGTTGGTGGCAGATGGAGAAACTGTCGCAGATGTGTGGCATCAGGCGGGTGCCGGCATCAGAATAGTGGCTGAGGCAGGTAGTTTGAAACCAGACTCAATTTCTACAGTTTGGGTGAGGCGTCATGGCTGATGTAGTTGACGCCTAAGGCATTGGTGTGTGGAAATCCCGGCCGATCCACGCCTGATTCATCTTGACAAAGGTCAGTCGTTCCACATTTCCCGTGGACAAGTGGGTTCTCCTTGGGGTAACAATGGCCCCCGCCGCACTGAACACCCGCTCTGATGCCCCACTACTGGCCAGGCAGGACAACTTTCCACTGCAAACTCGGCAAATTGCGGCCACACATCCAGTTTGGTGCCCAGTAGTCCAGTGGATCTTCTAAATGGGGTGGCAGGGGTGCTGTCTAAATAGGCCCCCACCCGTTGGTTTAGGGGCTGCTCCAGGTCCCGTGCTGCTGCTGGCGATTTCCCCCCCTTATAGGCGGGTGAAGGAAAGGTCATCAGGGGAAATCCAGGAAATTAGGTTGGCTGATGGGGCTGTACTGCTCCTTTCCCCCCCCCCTTCCTCCGCAAAACCCCGGGATTTTTAGTGACGGGTGGGAAGGAAAAAACCCCCCCGGGCAAACCCGTCAGAGGAGGGGCGATGCCGAAAAATTTGGCAGGGCCAACTTTTCTAAAGGGGGATTTCCCTATAGTTTTTTAGTTTATTTTTCCTTCCCCCTCAAAAGTGGGAAAAAGGCCCCCCATTTTGGGCCCGGGAGCGAGGGGTTCCCAATTTTTGGGGGAGAGCCGGGAAGGGAAACCCTCTTGCCGGGGTGGCTGGGTATTCGGGTCATAGCAGGGAAAAAAGCAAAGCTGCAGGGCCCAATGCAAAAAGGGGATCGGGGGGGCTCCCTTCCAACTCCACGTATAAATGCCAAGGGGCTGGCGGGTCATCTGCCTCGCTTCCTCATCTCCCTTTCCTCCACCATGGGTTTCCCGCTCCTGCTTTGCACCCGGGTAGAAAATCCACTAACTTTTACCAGACAATGCTTTTGCTTTTAATGTTTCCCCCTTCTCCTCCTCCATTTCAGTCCCCCAACCAATCATGGGCCGCGAGAAAGTAGTCGCCACATTTCCAGTCCCCGCCCAGACGATTTTTTTAACATTGTTTCCCGGACATTAAAAAACAGTGGAAAAAGACGTTTTATTCATCCCGTAGTCCTGGCGACTGACAAATAACGTGGCCTCCTCGAATGGCCTAAACAAACGGCAGGTGTCACGCATGAGCTGCCACTGGCTGACATCAAAGTTACACAGGGGAGTACTCCTGTCCGCCTGGATCATCAAAAAATCGTTAATGGCCTTTCTCTGTTCATACAGTCGGTCCAACATGTGCAGGCTGGAATTCCAACAGTTTCCTGGCCATTTTCAGAATCTTCTGAAGATCGGTGGAAGACTTCAGGAACCTTTTCACAACCAGATTGAACACATGCGCCATGCAGGGCGCATGGACCATCCCTCCTCGGTGCAGCGCGGACACCATGTTACTCCCATTGTCCATCACCATGGTTCCGATTTGCAGTTGGCGCGGAGAAAGCCACACATCGATTTCTTGCTGCATGACGCGGAGCAGTTCCTCCCTTGTGTGACTTCGTTCGCCGAGGCAAGCCAGGTGTAGAACTGCGTGACACCACTGTGCTCTACACATATGGTATGATGGAGCAGTACTTGTGGAGGCTGAGATGGTGGTGGTGGTGGAGGAGGAGGAGGTGGACATTGTCCAAGTTGTTGGTGTGCCTGGGCAGGAAGCACATTCACCCAATGGGCTGTAAAGGACATGTACTGGCCCTGACCATAGTTGCAGCTCCAGACGTCCGCGCTGCCGTGCACCTTGGAACAAACCGATACACTCAAGGACTGGCCCACTTTCTGTTCTACATATTTATGAAGTGCTGGCTTGGAACTCTCCATCTCGGCTCGGCACAAGCCATTAGTTCTCTGAACGGTGCAGAGTCCACCATTTGGAACGGGAGGGACTCTAGTACCAATAACTTGGACAGGAGCACGGTCAGCTTCTGCACCTTAGGATGGTTGGACGCCTACTGTTGTCTCTTTGCAATCGCCTCGCTGAACGACTGCTGGCGCCATAAGTAGCGAGGAGCAGGAGCATCTGGACCGGGAGATGATGTCAAAGAGAAACAGCTCCCTTCTGCAGAGGTGGTGGAGCCTTGACTGGCTGCAATGGCATGCGTGCCACTGGGCGCTGCTGCTGCTGTTGCTGCGGCGGCAGGATGGACCACCACATCTGAGCCACGTTTCTCCCAGGCCACCGGATGGTGATGCTGCATGTGTTGACATAGGGCCATGGTGCCAACGTTAGCTCCCTGGCCACGCTTCACTTTCTGCCCACAGATTCTACATATACCCATATTCGGCTCCTCCGGTGTCTTAGCAAAGAACTGCCACACCGCCGAGTATCGGATTTTACTGCCAACGCTCCGCACTGAGTGACTACTACCGCCGCTGCCTCGCTGAGCCCCTGTGCCGCTACTTTCTTGGACCTGCGAAGTGGGTTTTTTACCCCGTGGCCACTTGGTTCCCGACCTCACACTGCTACTACCCTGCTGACTCACGGCCACACAACCCACTTGCTGGCTGCACCGCTGCCTGACACACAAGCTGAAGCCCTCTTCTCCTGACGATGATGAAGCCCTTGCCTCACCTGGCTCCCAAGTGCGGTCGGCTACATCATCATCTATTTGTGTTTCATCGTCACTGCTGTCCTCATCACCGGTCTTGGTATTCAGAGGCTGACCCCTCACAACATGACCTCCCATGCCACTCTCCACATCTATACTTTGCTGCCTACTGCAAGAAGCAGGGGATATTGGCCCCATTTCTTCGCTACCAAGTAGCTGCTGACTGACCTCCTCAAATTGTTCATCCTCGCTATATAGTGGCGCTGAGCCCAGACCACATAGTAGATCTCTGGCTGAGGGAACCGGATGGGACAGAGGCGGGTTGAGGACAGGTGAGGGCCGCTGACCCACTCCCGGGCCATGCTAACTAAGGGTTGTGTCTGACGTTCCCACCGACTCTTGGCTGGGTTGTCAGATGTCATCTGGGAGGAAGGGGATGACCTAGTCAACCAATCAAGAACCCTTGGGTTGCTAGTCAGCACACGGCCGCTAGATGACAGCAGCAGTTGTGGCCTCAGCGAGTGACCCCTGCTGCGACGTCCCCTTGCTGTTCTGAGACCTGGGCCTGGAATGTTTGTGCCTCTGCCACTCATAGGTGAAGAGCCTGCCACCTCTCTGTCTGACATACTGTTTGTTCTAAAATGTACAGACACTGTTTGATGAAGATATCTGTATATGATAAATACACACCCTGTATTTGACTCCAAATGAACCCACTAAGAAGCTTGGGTAACCCTTGGATATAAATTGCGCTCCACAAATGGGCAGGAAAAATTGACTTGTATGTTCCGTTAAAAACTCTGTGTATTTTACTGACTATAAAAGCACAAACAGGCTTAATTAACCTTTGGATATGAATTATGCTACAGAATTTATTCTGTGGCTGTGAAAAACAAAGTTTCTTTTACTGAGTACAACTGCAGAAAAATACTTAGTTAACCTTTGGATGTAAATTGCGCAACAGAATTGAGCAGCCAAAAACTACCAGCTTTGTAGCGTGTTACAATGGCGTGTATTTTACGCTACACAACAAGAGGAAAACTTGTAATTAACCTTCGCTTGTGAATTATGCTACAGGAAAAATGTATTTTTTGGCGGTGAAATAAACGTTTTCTTTTAGTCACCACAACAGCAGAACAACGCTTAATTAACCCCTGGATGTAAATTGCGCAAAAGAATTGAGCAGCCAAAAACTACCAGCTTTGTAGCGTGTTACAATGGCGTATATTTTAAGGTACACAGCAAGAGAAAAACTTGTAATTAACCTTCGCTTGTGAATTATGCTACAGGAAAAATGTATTTTTTGGAGGTGAAATAAACATTTTCTTTTAGTCACCACACAGCAGCAGAACAACGCTTAATTAACCCCTGGAATGTAAATTGCGCAAAAGAAATTGAGCAGCCAAAAATGAAGTGGTATTTGTATTGTAAAAAACGCTGTTTCTTTAAATGAATACAACAGGAACAGGCTTAGATCACCCTTTGATATTCAATGTGCTGTGAGCAGAGAGCAATAAAATGTATATGCAGCTGCACTGGACGCACACTGGACTTCATATCCAATACCCCACAAAATCAGAAATAGAACGTTAAGAGAAGCAGTCTCTGAGACAAGCTGAGACACCCCAAAAATCGCTGTATAAAAATGAGTTCTTTAGTATCAGCTATCATAAGCAGCCACGGCAGCACCTTTCCTACTCAGTACAGTGAGAGAGGTATGAGCTCCCAGCGTCGCGCCCGGACTTATATAGTGCGGTGACGTCACAGAATCCCGCCGGTCTCTGATTGGCTTCATCTCTGCACTTGTCATGCAGGCTATGCCCTTCTTCCTCCCAGAGTTCTTTGCCCCATGTAACGCTATGTGCTCGCAGCCATTTTATCAATCCAAAGCACCCTTCGTTCACGCGAAGTACCCCAAAGTTCGAACCGAACCAAAGTTTTTCTGAAATTCTAAACGAATTCCACTTCGTTAGAATCAATTTGCCCATCTCTAGATGTAATAAGTTTATCACGAAGATTCGAAGGTCTACGGTAAAAGAAAAGTGGAGTTTTCCCAATGTTTCCTAAATATATTACTAACACACTCACTAGCCTCATTATAGGTAGAGACAAATACAGATCTTTTTGTTTCTCGTCTTTTGCTGGTAACAAGGTCCGCGTTCTATCAAGAGCACAAACTCGATTAGCATGAAAATTTAATAATGTAGTAGGATATCCTCGGTCGGCAATCTCTCAATCATATTAGCTAAAGAGGATTCAAATTTATGTTCACCTTCCACTATCCTTCTAACCCTAAGCATCTGGCTAGTGTAGAGATTTTATCATGGGTTTAGGATGAAAACTTGTAAAGTGCAATAAGGTGTTTTTATCTGTATATTTAGTATGTAATGTAGTAGTCAACCTGTTATCCACAATAGTAACAACAGTATCCAAAAATTGCACAGAATCTAGAGAATAAACCAAAGTAAACTAAAGATCTTCATCTAAAGCCTCACGCCACTACTCTGCTTCTCCTCCTAGACCTGTCCTCTGCCTTTGACACTATCGACCATTCACTCCTGCTTCAAATCCTCTCCTCCCTCGGCATCACGGACTTGGCCCTTTCCTGGATCTCCTCCTACCTCACTGATCGGACTTTCAGCGTCTCTCATTCTCGCTCCACCTACTCCCCCCGGCCTCTCTCTGTTGGTGTCCCCCAGGGGTCTGTCCTGGGTCCACTACTCTTTTCTATCTACACCCTTGGCCTCGGTCAGCTCATAGCCTCACACGGCTTTCAATACCACCTATATGCTGATGACACCCAACTCTACATCTCCGGCCCAGATGTCACCTCTCTTCTCTCCCGGATCCCTGACTGTCTATCGTCCATTTCCTCCTCCTTCTCCTCCCATCTCCTAAAACTAAACGTGGAGAAAACTGAATTCATTATCTTCCCACCATCCCACTCCATCTCTCCACCCGATCTCTCTATCACTGTTAATGGCTACACTCTCTCACCAGCACCACAGGTCCGCTGCCTTGGGATAACCTTTGACTCCAATCTGTCCTTCAAACCACACATCCATACCCTCACCTCTGCCTGTCACCTCCACCTAAAAAATATTTCCCGAATCCGCTCATTTCTTAACTCTGAAAGCACAAAAATGCTGGTCCATGCCCTCGTCATCTCCCGCCTCGACTACTGCAACATCCTCCTCTGTGGCCTCCCAGCTAGCACCCTCGCTCCCCTCCAAACCATCCTTAACTCTGCTGCCCGTCTGATTCACCTCTCTCCTCGCTACTCCCCTGCCTCTCCCCTCTGCCGATCCCTTCACTGGCTACCCATTGCCCAGCGAATCCAGTTCAAGCTAGCAACTTTGACCTACAAGGCTCTACATAACCTCTCCCCTTCATATATCTCTGCCTTAATCTCTAAATACCTCCCCTCACGCAACCTCCGCTCCTCACAGGACCTTCTCCTCTGCTCTCCTCTTATCACCTCCTCACATAACCGTCTCCAAGACTTCTCCCGTGCTTCCCCCACAATTTGGAACTCACTGCCCCAACACCTCAGACTCTCCCCCTCTCTCACCGGCTTCAAACGTAACCTGAAAACCTACCTCTTCAGGATTGCCTATAACCAACACTAACCGTGTTGCACTCCTCCGCCCAACAAACATGTCTGCCCCTCACCTTCTGTCTCTTCACCCCTTCCCTGTAGACTGTAAGCCCTCGCGGGCAGGGACCTCTCTCCCTCTGTACCAGTTGTTAATCACTTATTGTCACTTTGTAATTGTCTGACCAATGTTATTTATGTACCCACCTGAAATGTACAGTGCCCTGGAATCAAGGGCGTTCCAAAATAAATGATAATAATAATAATAATAATAATAATAATAATAATAATAATCTAAAGAATTCAGATATGAATGAAACAAAATTAACTGCTCAACAGACCCTGTCCAAATGAGGAAGACGTCATTTATGTATCACCACCACCCCAGATCATTCTGGAAGTGGTGGGACACATAGACAAAGTCCTCCTCAAAGGTAGAAACAAAAATATTGGCATAAGTAGGGGCAACATTAGTGTCCATAGCAGTACTCATCAATTGTAAATACAATTTATCCTGAAATAAAAAAATAATTACATGTCAATACTAATTTCAACAGCGATAACACAAAATCCTTGTCTGAATTAGAAAAATGAGCCATACATACTGCAATATATGAAAAAAACTTTGAGATTCTTAGTTCACACGTTTTGATCAAAAAATGTTTAAGCCACCCACGGCTTACAACGGGATCTCAAGGCGGGTGGCCCTACGCTATCTTTACCTCTCAATAGAGCCAAATTCAGACTTCTCATTGGGTCAACCGACCTCCATTATCCAGAGAGAAAAACAAAAAAAACACCAACCCTGCAAGCTGCACTTATATAACAGCCTGTGAAAGTGGGCGGGGTGCAGGAAACCAAAAAGGAGGCATCCTGTCCTCCCTATATAGATTAAAAGCAATATATGCCTAATACAACGTATAGTTCTGCACAAAAAAACATTTCTGAAAAAACACAATGTGAACCTGGGTGCCACTGGCAGGGTTGCGGCATTTATATATATACACACGCACACCATTTCCAGTGGCACAACAACTGCTAAAAGGGCTATACAATACATGGAAATCCCTAAAGAAGCATTTATGCTATCCATCATACATGAAAAAAACTTTGAGATTCTTAGCTCACACGTTTTGATCAAAAAATGTTTAAGCCACCCACGGCTTACAACGTGATCTCAAGGCGGGTGGTCCTACGCTATCTTTACCTCTCAATAGAGCCAAATTCAGACTTCTCATTGGGTCAACCAATTGTTACCCTCTCCCTATTCTTCTTAATAAACTTACTATGGCTTCTTACATTCTTTGGGCACTTTTCAGCTGGTAGACGCAGTGCTTGGAGTGCGCATGCACAATTTGCTGTATATATATATAATCACTATAATATATTGACTTATTGTATATAAGTTATATAACAAAAGTTCACAAAATTGCGGTAGTGATATTGATTGATATTGATATCACTATTGCGTTGCAGTCACCGTTAGCAAATCTCCTATAGAAAGAAATTTATTTCAAACAGTGTTTGCTTGTTGAAAATATTATTGAGTACCCAAAAGTTAATTTTTGCAGTCTTGGGGGTACAGCTATTGCATAAAACACCGTTAGAAAATCTCCTATAGAAAGAAATCCATTTCAAACAGTGGTTGGTTTGACAAAATTTTATTTAGCGCCTAAAAGTTAATGTTAGCAATTTTGGGGGTACAGCTATTGCATAAGACAACATTAGCAAATCTCCTATAGAAAGATCTATTTCAAACAGTGGTTGCTTGGTCAAAATTTGATTGAGCACCCAAAAGTTCATTTTAGCAGTTACAGCTATTGCAAAAGACACCGTTAGCAAATCTCCTATATATCACTATATAATCACTATAATATAGTGATTAGAGAAGGGCGAATTTCTCAAAAATTGGGTTTGCCGACTTTGCCGAATTTTCCGACAAAATTTGTTAAAAAACAGCTATTTCATGGCTGCACAGAGCCTGTAGGGTGCTGTAGAATGTTGTGCCATGCTTAAATATGCAGAGGGAGCTTGGTTTGGTCTTCATACAATGCTGTGTTTTAGTATGACACGCACATGACTGCCGCCGCTCTTAGAATCGCTTCACTCTAAAATTCCCTGGGCACTTACGGGGGCAAAACTGACCAAGAAACTGAAGCAGGCATGCAGCCTGATAAAGTCATGGCAGCGCCAGCTCGAAATAAACAAGCTGAGGGCTAAGATCCTACGATAGCGTCAAAGAACACAGTAGTAGGTTACTGGAGCCAGCACAGGTCTCAGCACAGTAAGGGGACGTCACAGCAGGGGTCACTCCATGAGGCCAGAGCTTTAAACCATCACAAAATATGACAGAACCTGTTCTGTTAAACGCTGATACATGTAGAGGCCACCCCGAATGAGTGGAGAGGGTGTCGGCAGTAATTTTGCATTGATGTCTCTGACCATTTTGCCCTTCCTTTCATCCGTCAGTGTCTGCTTTCAATCGGTCAATAATCCATCAGTATTGCTAAGGCCAAAAACAAACAGGAGTTGATCCAAAACAGAGATGACCAGTAAATGGGATATTTCCATGTCTTCTGTGTTCTGTATCCACTCCTACTTTTGGCTAGACAATCCTTATCTATTCCTTCTGACAGGTGAATAGAAGGGGAAAACTAAACATAGTGGCAATGTCAGAGTGGTGGAGTGTGGAAACAGCATTAGGAAACCACAGGGTGTTCCAATGAGACAGCGCTCACTTGGCAGCAGCATGAGAAGGCCACATAGTGGCACAATGACAAATTCTGGAGGTGGAAGCAACATCAGGAGCCCACAAAGTGGCACAATGAGACAGTGTGGAGATGACGTCATCAACAGCAGCAGCATGAGGTCAGACAGTGGCACAATGACACAGTGTGGAGGTCACTGCAGCAGCCACAGCAGCAGCATGAGGTCAGACAGTGGCACAATGACATTCTGGAGGTGGCAAAAACAGTAGTAGGCCACAGAGTGGCACAATGACAGGGAGTGGAGGTGACCGCAGCAGCAACAAGAGCAGCAGCAGGATGAGGTCAAAGAGTGGCACTATGACACAGTGTGGAGGTCACGGCACCAGCAACAGCAGCAGCTGCATGAGGTCATAGAGTGGCACAATGACAGAGTGTGGAGGTGGGTGGCAATACCAATCCCTGGTAAAGATGGTGGTATCCAGATGGAGAAACTGGCAGCAGATGTGTGGCATCAGGCGGGTGGCGGCATTAGAATAGTGGCTGAGGCAGGTAGTTTGAACCCATACTCATTTCTCAAAGCTTTGGTGAGGCGTCATGGCTGATGTAATCTGATGCCTAAGGCATTGGTGTGTGGAAATCCTGGCCGATCCACGCCTGATTCATCTTGACAAAGGTCAGTCGTTCCACATTTCCCATGGAAAAGCGGGTTCTCCTTGGGGTAATGATGGCCCCCGCCGCACTGAACACCCGTTCTGATGACACACTACTGGCCGGGCAGGAAAGCTTCTCAACCACAAATTGGCAAGTTGAGGCCACACATCCAGTTTGGCTGCCCAGTAGTCCAGTGGATCTTCTAAATGGGATGGCAGAGTGCTGTCCAAGTAGGCCACCACCTGTTGGTTCAGGGTCTGCTCCAGGTCCTGCTGCTGCTGCTGGCGACTGCCCTCCTCACTAGGCAGGTGAAGGAAGCTGGTCATCAGAGACTCCAGACTTAGGTTGCTGCTGATGGAGCTGGTACTGCTCCTACCTCCCACCTTCCCACAGCAGCCGCGGCAGTGGTACGTGAGCGCTGAGGAACCCCCCGTTCAGACCTGTTAGAGGATGGACGGTGCCGCACATAGGCAGTGGCCAACTGACTACGGAGGATTTCTCTATAGTATTTGAGTTTGTCCTCCCTCTCAGCAGCTGGGAAAAAGGCTCCCATTTTGGACCGGTAGCGAGGGTCCAATAGGGTGGAGAGCCAGAAGTCACCCTCTGCCGGATGGGTGACTATTCGGCTGTCACTAGCCAGGCAAATCAGCATGCTGCGGGCCATCTGCACAAGTGACTCTGAGGGACTCCCTGCCTCCATCTCCACTGTATACTGCCACGGTGCTTGTGGGTCATCTGCCTCGTCTTCTTCATCTCCATCTACCTCCTCCAGCTGCTCCTGCTCCTCCGCTCCTGTCACCTGGGTAGAAAAAACACTCATTTCACCAGACAATGCTTGTGCTGCAATGTCCTCCTCCTCCTCCAGTTCAGTCCCCCCCAGACTCATGTGGCCGCAAGATATAGTCGCCACGTCTCCAGTCCCCTGCCCAGATTTTTCAGCATCTGTTCCAAGACCTGAAGCAGTGGAATGACGGTATTCATCCCGTAGTCCTGGCGACTGACAAATAACATTTTCTCCAATTTCCTCCAATCTTAGGTAAACTCGTTTGGAAGCCTACGGCTTGGAGGAATAATGGAAATAGGCGCCTATTTCCATTATTCCTCCAAGCCGTAGGCTTCCAAACAAATTTACCTAAGATTGCCAGCACCTCAATATAGATCCAAATTATGCAGTAAGTGACTTATCTGATGAAGGTCAATTGGGGACCGAAAACGTTTATGAATTTGTCGCTGTATCACATGAAATTGGACGTGGAAGAATTATGCTAATAAAGTTTTTGTAAATTTGACAAAGAATTTTTTTGTGTGCGGGTATATACATAATACAACAGCACAAACACACTTAATTAACTCTTGGATATAAATTGCGCAAAAGAAATGAGCTGCCAAAAATTAACAGGTATGTGGCTGTAACGGATGAGCGGGTAAAGCGGGTAGTGGACCCACTGGACCACTGCCGGGATTGCTCCAAGGGGGCATAACTAAGTGGCCGTCGGGCATCTTCACAGAGCTTTTGATGGTAAGGATGGCTTACCCCAACAGCCACCAGGTGCTACCTTAGAGCAGTCCCCAGCAGTGGCAGCTGACCAGACAGGCCAGAAGTGCCAAATCTAGGCACCAACAGAATTGCAACAGAGACAAAGCAGATTAGGAAAAGATATGTGCAGGTAAAAACAAAGACAGGACAAAACAGATGCCAACCAGGAGGATTAAACATAAGGCAAAGGAACAATACATAGACAGACTGAGAACAACACCAAGAACAAGCAGAGACTAAGCTAAACACAGGCAAGGAACCAAGGCACAACCAGGGCAGGAACACAGGCAGAGAACAAGGCAAGGGAACTCACAGACAAAGACACAGACACAAGGAGACCAACAAAAGATGACTAACCAAAAATATAGGAACCATAAGAACATAAAACAAGACAGCGTGTGCACACCGGACAGCAACAAACATGATAAAAAAAACGAACAGCAACAACAACACAACATGCAACAACAAGGATCAGGCCACTAGTGTAGGGTAGAAGCCGCTTATAAACACACAGTTGGAAGGATTTGGTAGAGGAAGCCCACCCTGCTGCACAACTGTGGTAATAAAAGAGTGAAGATGTGGCCATCGCCCTCTATAGAAAACAAGGGAGTTAGGGCAGCAGCCAAGATGGAGGAGCAGCATGGCTAGCATGTTAAAAACCGCACAGCAACTGCAGATGGGCAAGCAGCAGCGATAGGACAACAACGCGGCACGGATCGTGACAGAGGCGTGCTAAAACGACGAGTATTTTACTGACTACAACAGCAGAAAAACGCTTAATACTATTCGGATATGATTATGCTACAGGAAAAACTTCTTTGGCGTTTGAAAAACACGCAGATATCTCTGTACTCCCCGCATTTCCTCATCCTTCAATTACAACCGCTCGTCCCGTCTCATTGCATCTAAAAAACACCCCATAGCATGATGCCGGCCACCGCCAAAGTTTTCACTGTGAGATTGTATTGGGCAGGGTGATGAGCAGTGCCCTGGCTTTCTGGCCCACACATAGTACCGCTTAGAATTAACACCACAAAGGTCAATCTTTGACTCATCAGACCAGAGAAAGGTATTTCTCATTGCCCGGGAGTCCTTAATGTATTTTTTTTGCAAAACGTAAGCGGGCTTCCACACGTCTTGCACCGATGAGAGGCTTCTGTACGTGTCACACTGTGCATAAAGCCCCGACAGGTGGAGTGAGCTGCAGCGATATATTACTTTGTGAACGTTCACCCATCTCCCCTGCTGCCTCTCTGGGGGTTTCTTCTTGTCCTCTCTCACCAAGGCTCTTCTCCCACAACTGCTTGTTTGGCTGGACGGCCAGGTCATGAAGAGTGTGGTCCGTCCAAACTTCTTTCATTGTAAGGAATATGGAGGCCACTTGCTTCTTAGGAACCATTGAGTGCTGCAGACATTGGTTTTTGTAAACCTCCAGGTCTGTGCCTCTCCGGCACTTTTGTGTCTCTGAGCTCCTTGGGCAGTTCTAAGACCTCACGATTCTCATCTCACAGACATGCAGTGTGGGCCTGAGAGCACTTCTATAGACAGAGGGCCGGCCTTTTGCTAATCAGTTTTGTTAAATACAGCTGGACTCCAATGAAGGAGTAGAACCTTCTCAAGGAGGATCGGAAGGAAATGGACAGCATGGACAGCATGTGGGTTAAATGTGAGTGTCGCAGCAAAGGCTCCTGAATACATAGGATCATGTGATATTTTAGTTTTCCTTGTTTAATACTTTTGCAAAAAGATCTACATTTCTGGGGTTTTTTCTTTCAAGACGGGGTGCAGACTGCACACTCATGAGCAAAACAACAAACATTTTTTGATCTTACCAAATAGCTGCAATGGAACAAAAAGTGATAGCTGTAAAGGGATCTGAATGCTTTCCATTCCCACTATATCTACAGAAAAACACCCAGGGGAAAGACAGCGCACACAAGTGTGTTCTGTGGCCTCTTCCCTGTGATACATACAATTGAGGACATCCAAAAGACTATCCATACACAGATCTGCTTGTAGGATGACGCCAAAAGACTATCCATACACAGATCTGCTTGTAGGATGCAGCCGCCGCCGTAGTAGTGTCCCCCTGCCCACCCTCCCCTCTGACTTACTGCTATTTGCGCCGTTGCTTTTTCCTTTCACAGCTTAAGGCTTGTACAGTAACAGGAGTGGGACAGTACAAA
>JAODAL010036784.1:0-41228 GCA_025379985.1 Phyllomedusa bahiana | reverse complement strand
TCCCCTTTTTTTTTTTAAAAAACTAAGCGAAAGCCACACCTGGTGCATCTCACATAAATGAAAGGGAAGCATCCAATTTGCAAGATGTATCGAATGGATCAGTACAGACTTAGTGAATAGTCTTGGCCGAGGGTATCCCAAAGTTTAGGCTTAGATACAACAGTTCAGCAGATAGTATTACACTCTATAGACTTAGATACAACAGCTTGATCGACAGCGTCACATGCTGTAGGTTTAGATACATCAAATGGGCTGTTAGTATCATACCCAACTGGCTTAGATACATTTTCATTGTCCACAACAGATTGAGACACATCAGTTGGCTTAGATACTGTAATAATCAAAGCCAGGTATATGTGGACCCTCTGGGTCACCGCAAACGGTGTAGATGCAGACCATGCCAGGAAGCAGAGTCTAAGGGCCCCCCGGTATTCACTGGAGTAGGCCTGACGTGGCTACTTGCAGTGACAGTGTAAGTGTCGGACGTAGGACTGCGGGTACAGACAATGGTGATGGGTCACAGGGCAGGTAGCAACCAAAGACAGGTAGCAGAGTCCCAGGCAGGTAGTAGACTGGCATAGGGGCAGGTAACAGCAATAAAGGAACACTGTAACCAGGGTGTCAGTGAATGCAGGTAACAGGTACAGGCAATGGACAGCAAACAGATTTTTTATTTAGCAAACAGAAGTCAGGATCAATGTGGGAACATCAACAAACTAACCCAGAGCACAGGCAGGAAGTTACTTAAGTCCCATGTGGTAGAATGTGATTGGCAAGGTAATTAGTGTACTGTCTATTTAAATCTCGGGAAGGCTGCGCACGTGCTCTAGGGAGGTTATGTGTTGCATGCAGGACCGGATCGGAGCTGGAGGGAGGACAGATGAGTACACGCTGAGAAGACAGGCAGAGGAGACAGGAGCCACACCAGGGACAGGGGCACGTCCGTGGTCCGGACCAGGGACTGCGGTGTGGACAATGACATCTGTCTCCCAGTGGGTATCGCCCAACAAAGAACAAATTCCACTCTACATTGATGAGGGTTGCTGTGTGGGAAGTTCATAGCAGAGAGTATCCCACAGTTTAGGCTTGGATACAACAGCTTAGCAGAAAGTATCACTCCCTATCGACTTTGATATATCAGCTTTGCCTAAAGCATCCCATCATATAGATTTAGATACATCTACTGGGCTGTAATTATCATACATAACAGGCTTAGGTATAGTTATGTCCCACCCAACAGTCCGAGATACATTGGCAGTAGGCTCAACAGGCTGTGATATACCTGCTGACTTAGATACCTATGCCTTTCCCACAACAGGTTTAATATATCCCCTTAGGAGCTGATGTGTCCCCTGATAGGAAAAGGGATAACATGGTGAACTCCATGATACCCAAATAGGTTCCTGGCAATATATAAGTGGGGATGGCATCAGGGATCACCACTCCTTTATATCCTGGTTGGCCCTTCATTTCAGCATATCTTGGGCCAGATGAACTGAGGGCTTTATTCAACAACTTTAACCCCAGAGTTTCCCCAGGAAGCAAACCCTTGGGATTCACTGGCTCTTTAAACAAGAAATGGGATCCGGCTTCAGTGTCATGGCTCTCTTCAGTGATTCGCTTACCCACCATGCCAGACTTCCCATAAACAACAGCTGCTCCTTCTGTATAGCAACCAATATAAAAGGGGGAGTTGCTCCAGCAGATGGGGTTGGGTACAATTAGATACTCGGGCACTTAAGGCTGGAATGATCCACTTTGTAGCAAATTGCACCTGGATCCTCCACAATTGGTGCTGATGGATCCACAGTGAGGGTCAGGGAAATAGAATACTCTGGTGAGAGACTGGGAAGGGAAGTTAGATTTCCTCCAGGCTTACCTCCCTTTCAGTTTGAAAAAATATGTCCCATTGCTGTGGGCTTCTCGTTGGTGCTCAAATACATGGTGTATGCGGGACGCCTGCGTGACTGAATGGCACAGGTTTCCCTTATGACCGGGAATGCCGCGATGTACGTTGTGGACCGGACGAGTAAGCAATAGGATTGTCAACACAGGGAAGTGCGCTGACATATCCTGAGCATGCGCAGAGAGTATGGTGAGATGCCAAATTACCAAACAAATATAACAGTGAAGCGGTAAGTCTCCTATTATGCTACAGCTATGTATTTGATTATTAGATTGTTTTAGGCTGTAGACTTGGGAAGATTTTTGAATACTCCTATAAAATTTGTTGTGGTCGTTATTATAATTTGACCGCAACCCTTCTTTTGACCTGCTTCCTCTGATGAACCCTTTCTAGTTTGGGAGGGGGAAACGCATGGGGATTTGTTGTTACCATCTGCACATTACTTGTCTCTGTATAGAAGAAATAACCTACAAAACCTCAAATATAGGGGTGATATTAAGTAATAAGTCCAAAGTCAAAAAAGCGAGCTAATAAAGAACCAAGTGGAAGAAACAAATGGCTTCAAAAATTAATAAAAACATATTTTATTGAAAAATCTAAAAAAAGTTTTTTTTTTTATTTGTTCAAAATATGAAAATACATCAACACTGAAAAGGTACGTTATAACCATCTACACACTGGGTCAATTGATATAATATGTAACTAGGGTAGAGCTTAAAGCTATAAATACATAAATAGTGAACTATCACATAGAAACATTATCCAAAATGTACACTTAACTGACCAGTGAATAGACGGGAGTGTATCACCCCAACGACCGTTTCGCTCTGCACGTCTTCTTTCTAGTGTTGAGCAAATGGTTCAAGAAATATTAGGTTTGAGTCGAACTTCTCGGGTTTTTAGAACCTGAGCCGAACTGAGCTTTTTACTGTACGTTCAATAAAAATTTGCATTCGAGACATGCGTTCAACGCGCTATTTTTACATCCACTTTCAGCTGCTTCCTTTAGTTTTGGAAGCCAGCCAATCAGTGCACAGCACAGAGAAGTGTAAAAAAATGTCACCACAGAATGTGTAGGGATCTCATTGACTGTCTTATGTGTATGTCACTGTATTTCCTGTTCAACGCCATTTCGACTTTACTCTCTATACTGAACACACCGCTCTCTCTGTGTGCTTGCTTGCCAGCAGGCAGAAACAACAATTTCTAGAGATTTTACACAGGAAAAGCTACTGCTTAGATTAGTTGGGGGGGGGGTGAGGGACAGCTGGCTTAGGGAATCATATGCATCAATATTTAGGGAGTTAGAGAGTTTTGTATAGCTTGTGTATAGTTTTGTATAGTTGGCTGCATTTTTCCCATCTTTATTCAGAGTGCCCAATAGTTAATTTCTCCTGTTTTGGGTGTCCAGCTACTGCAGAAGACACCATCAGCAAATCTGCCATAGAAAGAAATGCAATTGTTGCAGTGTTGCTGCCAGGGTTCTTACATAAGACAGCGTTAACAGATATTCCACAGGGGAAAGATCTCTTGTTGAGGAGATGAATCAATAAATTGGTCGGTGTGAGGATTTACTTGCCATTCAAACCTCACTGACTGTTTTGCATAAAGCAAAGGCTTATGGGAAAAGAGCTGAGGAGCTCCACAGCACACTCTATTGGAGGTAGTTATCCTCAGTTCACATGTAGCTCGCAGGAGCCTAGCACTGTGAAAGGGATTTGAGCAAAACCAGTTAAGTTCAACTACAGACAGCTGTTTCGGGGTATTTGCCCCTCGTCAGGGCAGTACAGAACTTGCTGGTTGGCTGGGTGAGAGACAAGAGTGGCTTCCATATATTCCATAGAAAGAAATCTATTTGTAATACTATTTGCTTGTAGTAAATTTTTGGGATTCAAGAAGACTTCTGTGTTACATTGTTGCTGCCAGGGTTCTTCCATAAGACAGCATTGACAGATATTCCATAAAAAGAAATCTATTTGTAATACTGTTTGCTTGTAGTACATTTTTGGGATTCAAGAAGACTTCTGTGTCGCACCGTTGCTTCCAGGGTTCTCCAATAAGAAAGCGTTAACAGATATTCTAAAGAAAGAAATCTATTTGTAAAAATATATTCTTACAGATAATTTTTGGGTATTCAAGAAGACTTCTGTGTAGCACTGTTGCTGCCAGGATTTTTCAATCAGACAGCATTAACAGATATTCCATAGAAAGAAATCTATTTGTAATACTATTTGCTTTTAGCAAATTTTTGGGATTCAAGAAGAGTTCTTCAATAAGAGACCGTGAACAAATCTTTACCTTTTTAATAATTATCTTTTTGAACATGGAGCAAATTAGAGATGATAAGCGAGCAAGGAGGGGCGTAGGTGGTGGAGCTAGAGGTATGAGACAAGGCACTCCTTCCAGTGCTCCGGATAACATACAAGCAAGCACATCGTCAGTAGCAGGACTGTCAGGAATGTCACCAGTCTGTTCTTCAGTGGTTAACACACCCTGCATCCATTGGTTTTACCTCCTCTTCCTCTCAATCATGGCCACAAATGTCATCATCATCAGTCCAACCTGAAGCAAACACGGGCCAAACATTACTCAATATACAGACTGCTCCAGATAATCCATATTCTGAAGACCTCTTTGATGACACAATACGGTTGGGGTCAGAAGGCATTTCAAGAGGCCAAAGAGGATGATTTTGTCTGCTCTGATGCCTAACTGCTGATGCCTTCAGAGGAGGAGAAGGAAACTGGTCCGTCGGCAGAAATATCAAGCCATCAGCAGTGCTTCGCAGAGCCTGTGGCTTCTAGCCTGCAGCTTGAGGATGTAGACTGTCAGGAAGAGGAAGTCACCTGTGATGATGATGATGATGACGACATCGTGGATCCAACGTAGTCTTTTCAGCAGCAGCTGGCGAGCTCATCATCAGTGGTGGAGGAGGAGGGTGATGGGGTAGTGTCAGTGCGGGTCCGGTCTGAGAAAGGGAGAGGGCAGTCGCACAAGTCCGCTGACATTACTCCCTCAGCCATGGTCAGTGGTGGCAGCGGGAACACCGCTACTAGGTTTTTATCCGTTGAAGAGGTCCAGGACCTATGAAGCCTGGGCCTTTTTCAATCAAGCCTCAGATTTGCCAAGTGATGCTATATGCCGGATTTACTTTCAACACATCATTCGAGGAAAGATTCTAAAAAGTTTAAGCACCACCAGCATGAACAGGCACATGCATGTAAAGCATGAATTGCTGTAGAAGAATCACGTGGATAAAAAAAGGCCACACAGGTCCTGGACTTCCAAGCATTGTAACTTCTTATGCCTCCTCCTCCTCTGCCACTTTCAAGCCTAAGCGGTCCTCTGCTGCCGATGTGCCGGAGCAGCATGAGCAAGCACCTTCCCCAGTTCAACACACTGTCGGCCGATTCCCACCACAAGCAACATCGTCTACACCTTCCCCTTCCACCAGTCTGACCTGAATGCCGTACAGCAGCCAGTCCACCAGCCAGCCTTCTGTTTACCAGGTGTGGGAGCAAAAGAAACGCTTTCATCCCAACCATCTCAAAGCCAAAAGCCTGAATGTTGGCATTTGCAGGCTGTTGGCCTTGGAAATGTTGCCTTTCTGTTTGGTGGACACAGATGGGTTCCACCACATCTTGGCCCTGGCATGCCCCCAATACTAGATGCCGAGCAGGCATTTCTTCACCAGAAAAGCTGTCCCTGTCCTGACCCGCCACGTTGCAGAAAAGATCTCCAGCGCATTGGCTGCATATGTGTCCACCAAAGTCCATCTCACTACAGACCCATGTACACAGTCAAGGGCGTTACATCTCACTGACTGCTCACTGGGGGAGTTGTTTGGTTGACAGTGCCTCTGGTGATGGGTCTCGGCTGACATTCTTCCACACAGCAGGGATGGTGCAGAGTCCAGATCTCCAACCTCCATGGGGAGCATCACGTGCCAAGAGAAACCAGGCCGTTCTGAAATTAATCTGTCTTAGAGGCCATCAACACACAGGTCAAAAGCTGTGGATGGCTCTGTGCACTCAGACTGATCAGTGGCTGGGTGCTAAGAACCTGGTGCCAGGCAAGGTGTTGTGCGACAATGGGAGAAATCTCCTTACTGCAGTCAGGATCGGTAAACTTACGCACCTCCCTTGCCTGGCACATGTCATGAACCTGGTTGTGCAGAAATTTCTTAAGAGCAACCTGGGTATGGACTGTCTGCTGAGGGAGGCTCGAGGTCTTAGATCACACTTTTGCACCCTGCTTCTGCATGACTGCCACTGTTGTAGCGTCATCTGGGCCTCCCCATCAACTGTCTAATTGTTGACGTGGCAACACGCTGGAATTCCATCCTCCACATGCTCCAGTAATTGTGGCAGCAGCGTAATGCCATTATGCAGTATGAAGTGTCGCATGGCGTCATGAGCAGTGGACCGGACCTCGGGGTGTTGAGCCATAGAGAGTGGAAGCAGGTGAAGGATCTCTGCACCATCCTTGCAAGTTTTGAAGATGCAACCAAAATGATCAGTCAGGATGATGGCATTGTCAGCATGACCATTGTGGTCATATTTTTACTGGAACAAGCTTTAGAGGAAGATCTTGTTAGTGCCCCTCGACCCCGAAGCTTGGGAGATCCCGGCAGCATCTCACACATGTGTGCTTGGATGCTACATTACCTGCAACATGATCCACGCATCAAGGCATTCAAAATGAACAGCGATTACTGGGTGGCCATCCTCCTTGATCCACGTTACAAATCAAAAGTCAGCAATTGACAGTAAAATGCAGGAAGTTGAGACAGTGCTCATTGACCAACTCGAGACATCTGTTGTGTCTTCTTCACATTCTAAAGTCACGGTGGAACAACGTCAGCAACATGCCAGCAGTAGAATGGCAAGTAGCCGCAGCAGCAGCAGGCAGTGTGGCAAAAGCGTACTGGATGACAGTTTTCACTTGTTTTTTTCAATCTCACCAACTCCTGCAAGGCATGGCAGCATTCAAAAACACAGAGACCGCTTTTAGACCATGGTCCATGACTACCTGTGGCTCAACACTGATGTCTTTGAACTTGGTCTGCACCCATTCAACCTCTGGTTGTCCAAAATGGATGAATGGCCCGAGTTTTCTCGACACGCTATAGAAATGTTATCCTGCCCGGCAGCCAGTGTTATCTCAGAATGCACCTTCAGCACAGCTCGCGGGGTGATAACTGACAAGCATATCCACCTTTCCCCTGAGAATGTGGATCGTTTGACGTTTATCAAAATGAATCAAGCGTGGATTTCTGACGATTTTGTTGCCCTGGTTGCCAATGTCACTGACTCCTGGCGGTAGCAGCTAGTTAGATTAGTTGGGGGAGGAGGGGTACAGCAAGCTTAGGGAATCACAGACAGAAATAGTTAGTGATGTTTATGTTACTGGCTGAATCTTGCCCATCTTTATTCTGAGTGCCCAAAAGTTCATTTCTGCTGTTTTATTGGTACAGCTATTGCAGAAGACACCATTAACAAATCTGCTATACAAAGTAATTGCTTTCAAATACTTTTTGCTTGCTTCAAATTTTATTACGTGTCAAAAAGGTGATTTGGGCTGTTTTTGGGGTTCAGCTACTGCAGAAAACACCGTTAGCAAATGTTCTTGTAGGAAGAAATTTTATATCAAATCCTAATGTCATCTTAAAAATTTTATTGAGTGTCCAAAATGTAATTTTTGCTGTTTTTGGGGTCCAGCTACTGCAGAAGACACTATGAGCAAATTTCCTTCTAGGAAGAAATCTTATTTCAAGTCCTAAGTTTGTCTTGAAATTTGTATTGCGTGTCCGAAAGGTGATTTTGACTATGTTTCCCCACGGTCTCCTGCCGGCTGGCTTGCGCATCCCCGCTCCTTAGGGCGCGCACGCGCCAGTTCTCTGAAATTTAAAGGGCCAGCACGCAGGTAATTGGTTGATTGACGGCCGCTGACCCTATATATTGGTAACACCTCCAGCACGTCCCTGCTGGATCTTTGGTGCCTTATGCCATTAGAGATAGCGTGTTCGGAAGTGCGTTCTTGTCTTTCCGTGTACCGACTCTGTGCTACGCTTCCTGACCACGAACCTTTGGCGCCTGCCGTGACCTGTTTGCCTGACTTTGAGTTACATCACACGTTTGGGTACTGGTAGGACTCCCGCTGCAGCAAGTCCATCCTGCCTTGCGGCGGGCTCTGGTGAATACCAGGACCTGCTTAGACTCTGCTCTCTGGCGTGGCCATTACCATCGCTTGCGGTGGTCCAGAGGATCCACTACTCCGGGTGTTACACAGCTACTGCTGAAGACACCGTTATCAAATGTCTTTCTAGGAAGAAATCTTATTTCAAATCCTAATTTTGTCTTGAAAATTTTATTGAGTGTCCGAAAGGTCATTTTTGCTGTTTTTGGGGTCCAGCTACTGCAGAACTAAATGTTCTTCTAGGAAGAAATTTTATTTCAAATTCTAATTTTGACTGCATAGATATCTTCTGCTGACTGAACAGACCAACGCAATGAGATCACTGAGTGTAGGGTGTTATAGGTTATCAATGAAATAACCGCAGTATATTAGTACTACTGTATATAGTAAAATCAATCACATATTTACCTACCCTACTGTTTTTTAATTCAATCCTACACAAAATATATATATTTATATATATCTCTATATATATATATATCTTTTTTTTTTTTTTTGCTTACCAATATTTTATGCAAAAATTGGAAATTGTTCCCTTTCAATCACAGAAACATGGCCATACTTACAGCACAATTGCAGAAAAAAAATCCATTCCCAGTAGGGAAGCCCAGTGCCACATGGGAGCAGTTGCCTCCTACTGGGAATGGATTTTTTGTTCTGCTTTTGTGCTATAAGTATGGTTGTGTTTCTGTGATATGCTGTCAAAGTCTGAGAGGTACGGTTCCCACCTCTGTGACCTGCAACTATCTTAGGAACTGATCCCCAAAAGTGTTGGCTCAGAATAGAGAGCTGGTGACTCACATGTCTCTCTGTTTTGTTCTAAGGAGGTTCTGAGCACATGTGAGTCCTCAGAACTCCCTTAGAACAGAATGGAGTCGTGTTCAAGCACAACCAGCTCTTCCTTCTGAGCCAACACTTTCGGGAATCAGACTTTGATGGCATATACCATTGATAGGCCATCAAAGTCTATAGTAGGAAGTGAATAAATAAGTAAGTAGTTGTTCCTATACAGTGAGGAAAATAAGTATTTGATACATTGGCAATTTTGTAAGTTTTCTCACCAATAAAGAATGGAGAGGTCTGAAACATTTATTGTAGGTACACTTCAACTTTGAGAGACAGAATCTAAAAAAAAATACCGTATATACTCGAGTAGAAGCCGACCCGAGTATAAGCTGAGGTACCTACTTTTCCCACAAAAAACGGGAAAGCTTATTGACACGCGTATAAGCCTAGGGTGGAAAATGCAGCAGCTACTGGTAAATATCAAAAATAAAAATGGATACCAATAAAATTACATAGGCAGTTTAATGTCCCCCATAGGCAGGTATATGTCCCCCGTAGGCAGGTATAGACAGTTTAATGTCCCCCACAGGCAGTTATAGGCAGGTGTATGTTCCCCACAGGCAGTTATAGGCAGGTGTATTTCCCCCATAGGCAGTTATAGGCAGGTTTATGTCGCCCATAGGCAGTTATAGGCAGGTTTATGTCCCCCATAGGCAGTTATATGTCCTTATAGGCAGGTAATAGGCAGGTTATAGGCACGTATATGTTCTAATAGTTAGGGTATAGGCAGGTATAGGCTGGGTATAGGCTGGTATAGGTAGGGTATAGGCTGGTATAGGCTAGGTATAGGCTGGAATAGGCTGGGTATAGGCAGGTAATAGGCTGGTATAGGCAGGTATAGGCTGGTATAGGCTGCTATAGGTAGGGTATAGGCTGGTATAGGCTAGGTATAGGCTGGTATAGGCTGGGTATAGGCAGGAAATAGGCAGGTATAGGTAGGGTATAGGCTAGGTATAGGCTGGTATAGGCTAGGTATAGGCTGGTATAGGCTGGGTATAGGCAGGTAATAGGCAGGTATAGGTAGGGTATAGGCTAGGTATAGGCTGGTATAGGCTAGGTATATGCTGGTATAGGCTGGGTATAGGCAGGTAATAGGCAGGTATAGGTAGGGTATAGGCTTGTATAGGCAGGTATAGGCTAGGTATAGTCAGGTATAGGCTGGTATAGGCAGGTATAGGCTAGGTATAGTCAGGTATAGGCTAGGTATAGTCAGGTATAGGCAGGTAATAAAAAAAAAACAAACAAACACTTACCGGCCTCCCACGCGCTCTCCTCTGTCTTCTCTTCTCCGGCCGCCCGGAGTCCACTGCGGAGCAGGGAGCGCTTGCTCTCTGCCCCGCAGTGGTATCTTCCCCTCTATGCGCTCCGGGGGAGTCACATATAGGGGAAGAGATTGCCGTCAGCGACAGGCCACGGCAGTGCCCGTCGCTGTCGGCTATGCTCGGGATTCTGCTATATGCGCTCCCTGAGGAGCTGCATATAGCAGAAGTGTCCCTGCCGGCGCACGGGCCATCGCAGCGCCCGAGCGCCGACAGTGACTCGGGTATAAATCGAGGAGGGATTTTTCAGCACATGAAAAACTAGGCTTATACTCAAGTGTATATTGGAATTCTAGAAAATCACGTTGTATGATTTTTAAATAATTAATTTGCATTTTATTGCATGAAATAAGTATTTGATAAAATGAAAAAACAAATTAATATTTGGTACAAAAACCTTTGTTTGCAATTAGAGAGATAAGACATTTCCTATAGTTCTTGACTTAGTTTGCACACACTGCAGCAGGGATTTTGGCCCACTCCTCCATCCAGATCTTTTCTAGATCTCTCAGGTTTCGGGGCTGTCACTGGGCTACATTGAGTTTTAGCTCCCTCCAAAGATTTTCAATTGGGTTCAGGTCTGGAGACTGGCCTCTCCAGTACCTTGAAATGCTTCTTATGTAGCACTCCATAGTTGTCCTGGTTGTGTGTTTCAGGTCTTGTCTTGCTGAGAGAACCAGTCACAACCCATCTTAAATGGTGTTACTGAGGAAAGGAGGCTGTTGGCCAAAATCTCACAATACATTGCCCATCCAGTCTCTTTTCAACACAGTGCAGTCGTCCTGTCCTCTGTGCATAAAAGCACCCCCCAAAGTATGGTGTTTCCATCACCATGCTTCACAGTTGGGACGGTGTTCTTGGGGTTGTACTTATCCTTCTTTTTCCTCTAAACAAAGCAAGTGGAGTTGAGACCAAAAAGTTCTACTTTGGTCTCATCTGACCACATGGCCTTTCTGCCATGCTTCCTCTGGATCATCCAGATGGTCATTGCTGAACTTCAAATGGTCCTAGAAATGTGCTGGCATGAGCAGGAGGACCCTGCTTGCCCTGAAGGATTTTAATCTATGACAGCGTAGTGTGTTACTAACAGTAATCTTTGAGACTGTGGTCCCATCTGTGGGACCACAGACATCAAAGACAAAATTGTAGACCTGCACAAGGCTGGGATGGGCTACAGGATAATAGGCAAGCAACTTGGAGAGAAGGCAACAACTGTTGGCGCAATTAAAGAATGTAAGAAACACAAGTTGACTGTCCATCTTCCTCAGTCTAAGGCTCCATTCAAGATCTCGCCTCTTGGGTTAAGGATGATTCTGAGAAAGGTCAGGAATTTTCCCAGAACTACATGGGAGGACCTGGTCAATGACCTGAATAGAGCGAGGACTACAGTCTCAAAGATTACTGTTAGTAACACATTATGACATCAGGGATTAAAACACTGCAGGGCACGCAGGCTTCCCCTGCTGACACCAGCACTTGTCCAGGCCGTTTTAAATTTGCCAATGTCCATATATATTCCTCAGCAGCATGTACCTTGCAGGTCTCCTGCACTCAGTGGAAGAGGAATGTGACCCTCTGAGGTCGCTCTGCCATGCTATATATAGTGGGGTGAGCTGGTAATTTTGGAACAGTAATCCTAGATTACTGACACTTACTAGTGTTAGTATAGCTGCTCAGCATATAATTCGGGATGACTTTTCAGGGATGGCTATAGTGATGATTAAGAGATCATTCCCATGTTCCAGGCCAAATCGTACAGGCCTATTAAAGCCTGTTCATTAAGGACACCAGAGGGGTGTGTTTTGCTATTTGAAGTTGGGAGTAACGTCTGAGCTGAGGAGAAGGCTTTAACCACAATCCTTGAAGGAAGCCTGTACCGATTACTATATTTTACAGTGTGAGCAATTGTTTTCTGGTGCTGGGCAGTAGGCCCAGATCATTGATAGAGAGAGACTCTATGGGCAACATGTGTGAACAGGGCTGCACCAGTTATCTGGCATCAAAAAGGTGTAGTAGACCAATTCTATAGATGTATGAATACTTTTTAATGCGCCAGAGGTTTGGTGCATTCTGGGTGACGTGTGACACCACATTTGTATGATTAGACACATTTATGATTCTTTGACGCCAAACCTAGGCGCATAACAGTTAGAAGAGTCAGACCAAGTTAAAGGTGATCTGCTGGAACCAGACTTGTCGTGTTGACACTACAATGCGCCTGTATGTATAAACTGCAGAAGAATAGTTTCATAAATCCTGGCGCATTCTACACTGCCTTAAAGTGATTTAGAGCTGGCCTGTCAGCATCAACGTTCATACATGTCCCCCTACGTATTTAGTTAATAGCCAGACAGCCTAGAATTTATTTTGTTTCTGCTTTCTGTACTGTAACCTGATGACAAATAAAACTGGCTGAGGTCAGTTATAAAAGAAGCGTCACTGTCAGAACAACATATTTGTGCCATTTTGCTTACCAAAGTGGCAATCCCAGACCTGGGTGACCCCCGGGACTGAGTGAGTCCCTACAATATATATATTATTCTGCTCTCTTAATTCTGTGGTACAATGTGACCTGTAGAGTAGAATGTGTTTTTAACATGATGGGTTACCTTTAATATCTGTCCTACTTTTCTATAAATAAGGTCCAATTTGATCTGTAAAGAATAAGTACAGAGCTCAGTTCAATTTATTGGTCTTTATGAACCAACTCTGCTTCCTTCTTTTATAGCAGAAAGCTAGCATACAGTCAGGATCTAAATGGAAGTTAACATGAAGGTTCATGCTCGTGCTGCAATCTCTGCTTTGAAGTGCAATGACACCACATTCGAAGGACCACAGGCGAGGCTACCGAGCCAGCTTAAAAAGCTTGTCCAGTCTTACATTAACACAGCTTCTCTATTGTATAAAGTAAACTTTTACAACTTTTACTCATCTGCTGTCTCCTTCTCTTCCTTTACAGATTAAAATCTCTCACAGGCAGTCCTCCCATCCTTTTGTATCCAGTTGTCACTTAGTAAGCTTAAGTTTCTTGTGCTTTATTTTTTCTGTATATCTGTAAGTCATGTGTACAGGAGCCTGGAAATGAATAGTGCTTAAAATTAAAGAGTCATAATGATAACTAATCTGTGTTTAATTCCTTCCTTTTTAAGATTCCTGCTTGATGTCTGGGAATAGATGTTTTCTAATTGCATGTAAGGGTAAAAATTGGTTCCAGTCTTACGTCCCTCACAGCCAGGATGGTCAACCTCCACTTTTTAGGGCTATGTAGTCAAAAATCACAGACAGGCTTTTTTACAGATATAGACAAACAAAATGAATGATAAAATGTTAAATAAATGTATATAGTTCAGATATATAGCACATTAACATCAATTATTGTCGATGGTAAAATGATGATAATCGCAAATCTAAAATTACATGCTACCCCCTCTCAGCTTTAAAAAGCATATATGCCTCTATCTTTTTTACAGTAAAAGCCATATTTACCACAAGGCACTGGAGAGTTAGTGCCTAGGGCGGCAAGCTGCAGAGGGCACTACTCACCAGCAGTAATATACACATAATATTTTTTTCAACTCTCCCTCTCTTCCCAACAAGTGTCTATTCTGGCACAGTTGGTGGGGGAGACCGGAGGTGAAGGTGGCCTGCTGGGGGGATGCTGAAGGATGTGCAGTACTATATGTCTCCTCCATAGTCCTCTGCTGCCTAAGTGCTGTGGAGCTTTAGACCGAGCTTCCCCAGATGCCGGGTCACAGAGGAAGGAAATTAATCTCCAAAAAAATTGGAAGCTCGCAAGAGAACAGAGAGAGTGACTATTAATCACTATATTTACTATTTTGCCATAGGCAAACTTAAACTCGATCAGTTCTCAATCTATAAGACACTAAAACGTAACTTTATGTATTTAACCTCTATACACACTATTTAAAAACCTGATTTCTAACCTCTCAATTTTTCCCTTCCTACTTCTTGAAATATTGAATTATATATTTTCATGGGACAACACTGAAGATATGCCACTTTGATACCATTTAAAGTAGTCAGTTTACAGCTTGTATAACAGTGTAAATTCAGTGTGCCTCAAAATAACTCAACAGTTAGCCATCAATGTCTAAACTGCTGGCAACAAAAGTAAGTACACCCCTAAGGGAAAATGGACAAATTGTGCCCAATTTTCCATTTTCCCTCCATGGTGTCATGTGACTCATTAGTATTAAAAGGGTTCAGTTGTGAATGGTAAGAAAGTATGTTAAATTTGGTATTATCGCTCTCACATTCTTTCATACTGGTCATGTGAAGTTAAACATTGTACCTCATGGCAAAGAACTGTCGGAGGATCTGAAAAAATAATTGTTGCTCTACATAAATATGACCCAGGCTTTAAGAAGATGGCCAACACCCTGAACCTGAGCTGCAGCACGGTGGCCAAGACTATACAGTGTTGTAACTAGACAGGTTTCACTCAGAACAGGCCTAGGAAAAAAGTTAAGTGCACGTGCTCAGCATCATATCCAGAGACTGTTTTTTTTCAAAATACAAAAGCTGCAAAATATAAAAGCCTTTGTACTATGGAGGATTGAGGTCTTTACTTCTAAGCTTGCCCACCCTGATTATATTATTTTGTTTATATTTTGGCAGTGCTGTATCCTCCCATTTTTTATTTTTTTTTGGAGTGGGGGGGGGATGGTCTTTTAAAAATAGATGTATCAGTGTTGCCAGGATTGTCAGTGCTCAGACCATATGCCATACACTGCATGGCTGTCATCTCAGAAGAAAGTCTCTTCTAGAGATGATGCACAAGAAGGCCCAAGACAAGCTGACTAAGGTCATCAATTACTGAAGCCATGTTCTGTGGTCTGATGAAACCAAGATAAACCTATTTTATCCAGATGATGTCAATCTTGTGTGGCGGCAACCAGGTGAAGAGTACAAAGACAAGTGTGTCTTGCCTACAGGAAAGCATGGTTCTGTTGGCAGTGAGGAACTACAGTTCATTGAGGGAACCATAAATGCCACCATGTACTGTGATCTACTGAGGCATAGCATGATCCCCTCCCTTCAAAAACTGTGCCACAAGGCAAATTCCAACATGATAAAGACCCCATACACACCTCTAAGACAACCACCAACTTGCTAAAAAAAAATAGTGTAAACGTGCTGGACTGGGCAAGCATATTCATAGACCTAAACCTTATTGAGCATCTGAGGGACATGCTCAAACAGTAGGTGGAGGAGTGCAAGGTCTCTAACAGTTCCGTAATGTTATGGAGGAGTCCAGTTGCAACCTGTGAAGCTCTAGGAAACTCCCTGCCCAAGAGAGTTAAGGCAATGCTGGAAAATGATGGTAGCCACACAAAATATTGACATTTGAGCACAATTTGTCCATTTTCAGTTAGGGGCGTACTCAATTTTGTTGCCAGTGATTTAGACATTGATGGTTGTGTGTTGAGTTATTTTGAGGGCACACCAAATTTACACTGTTATATAAGATATACACAAACTACTTTCCATTGTATCATAGTGTCATATCTTCAGTGTTGTGCCATATAAAAGTTACAATATTTACAAAAATGTGAAGGGTGTACTCACTCATGTAAGATGCTGTATATATATGTAAACTGGACTGCTACAGATGCGGCATTACTATTATGTGTCATTTTTTTATTGTTTATATATATATATGTGTATATATAACACATTAACACATAAAGCTATTGCCGCATCTGTAACAGCCCAGTTTGTCTTGGCTACTTTGCGGCCCCTAAACTTGGAATAAAAAGAGTTCAAGAACCTGCACGCATTTGAAAATGGTACCAATTAAAACCATACTGTAATCTGCAGGAAAACCAGTCCCATGCAGGTCCATAGAAAGAAGAATAAAATGGTTCTGTAGAGCAAATTGAAAAAATCATTGTATTCATGCTGACCCACAGAATAAAGATAGCATGTAAGATACTACCCCTACAGAGTCAGGCCCCCGCCCAAGTGCCACAAACTGTTCAGGTGACTGAGTACCGACCATGATGTCTGGGAGAACGGTTAGCTTTGATCAAACAACTTCCTGAACCAACACCTATCAGAAAATTAGGGCTATATATATATACCATAATTCTGGGTAAAACTTTGATATAGTTCAAAATACGCCTATCAAAAACAAGTTTTACCAATTTAAGATGAAATTTAACAAACTTTATTGAGAAATACAAAAAATTAGACAATTACAATTAATGATAAAAGACAATTAAAAAGATGACAATGGAACTACATTAGATAGCGTGACCTCTTGCCCTCCATCTAAATAAACTAGAGTTGATCATAGGTATGGGTAACCCCATGTGACAACTGTAGACATATTATTAAAACAGCTATATAGCATAGAAATATAGATAATGAATACCCAACCTTAAATGAAAGACGCTGTGAAGAAGTAAAATCCCACACTGGGTTGATGGATGGATGGATGTAGGGCACGCTCCCCAACGCGCGTTTCGCAATGTGCCTCATTCCGGGGGTCCTGAACCAGGGGTATCCCCACACAATATGTAAAGTTATTGGCTCAAATCAAGGCCACCTATAGGTGTACATATATGAACCTTCAGGCCCTGACGAAAGGCAAAACAGAGTCCTCCACTAGTCACATTCTGGAACAAGCATGTGAGCCCCGTGAATCTTTGAGAATGTCAAGTTAGGGTTCGGGAGGGTTACATACAGAACAGTCAGGAGAAGAGTAATGTCACCTAATTAGAAACTGGGCACTGAAAAAACTGAGAAGATCACTCGGTAAATCTCACAGATGTGACCTGAGAGATAGGAGAAACAGATGACAAATGTTATGCTAAATTGCAGATGAAATAGACAGACAGGGGCCATGTAAATCTGCTAAGAGCAGATGTCTTTCAGGCCCTGCAAGCCACATACATTTTAGGTCTGATGGAACAGTCACATTAACTCCAAGCTTGACAAAGAAACAGATGTATAAATTGAATGCCTGTGCATTTCTAAATTCTTTGCTTACAGACCATTACCCAGCCTCACTTCACTTTAAGTGGTGCCTGATAAACTCTGGGCAAACTTTAAGACTAACATAAGCAGATTAGTGGGGGGGAGGAGAGTGGGGTGGGTATGAATGCGCAAATCAAAACAGGCATCACTCTGCCACGCATCACACAGAACCTCCTTAGCCCAACACAAGAAGTATCCATTGGTGAGACAATTGTAGAGCTGTTGAAACCAGGAGCTCTAAAAGCCACCTCCTCTACATGTAACACCCCGTTATGCCCAGTGAAGAACAAGGGAGCACCAGGCACCCCGTCACATATCGGTTGCTGCATGATTGAAAGGTTGTAAATTTGATTACAGAAATATTCACCCCAGTTGTACCTAACCCACACACCATACTTGCTGAAGTAACAAATAAGGCAACTCGTTTCTCAGTAGTGGACCTGAAAAATGTTTTCTTTAGTATACCATTACACCCAGATTGTCAGTTATCTGCTTGCATTCACCTTTAAATGGAAGAAATAAACATGGACTGTGCTGCCACAGGAGCACAAAACTCACCAATACATGTCAGCCCTTTCCTCAGATCTACAACAGTGAATGCCACATAACCCACATACAGTGTTGTTACAGTATATTGATGACTTATTTACTCAATGATAGAGGGAGAGAGTGAAGAGGTTACAATCCCCCTCCTCAGCTTTTTAGCAGAACAAGGGTGTAAAGTCTCAAAAGACAATCTACAGTTTGTCCAAACATAGGTTGCTTTTCCAGGACTCTGTCTATCAACTGATGCCAGACACCTGACAAAAGAGTACAGACCATACAAGATCTAGCCCCTCTCAGGAATCAGTCCCACATCAATACATTCCTGACCTTGGATATGCTCAGCCTCTCTGCTCATGCAAACACTGTGCGAGTGCCAGCCATTTGCACTGACAGAAGAGGTGCTTGACAATGTTCAGATTTTTAAATCGCTTATTTTCTCTGTGCCTGCTCTGGTCACTACAGTACAAGTACTGTTACACAAAGCCTAAGCCTGTACTAGATTACCCCATTACAGTATGCACACTGCATGATTTTCATGGCATTCTCTCTTTGGTGCAACAACACATTTCCTTGGCCCGTCAGCTACATCTACATGATGCATTGCTGATGCCTACGAATGTCACACTGACCATATGTTAAACCTTGGACCCTTTCACTATGTCATCTTTAAACCTAGACCCAAAGGAGGAGAAAGGAGAGGATACAGTGGAGATAGATGAGGAAGAACATGCTTATATAGCCCTAACAGCATAAGAAACAACAGGATTTTCACATGTGAAATACTCCCCGATAACTAGCCCAGATGTTATGTTTTTTTGTTGATGAATTTAGGTACAGGGGGACAGCAGGTACCACACTGGATATGCGGCAGTCACACAACATTAGGTTATAAAAGTTGAACTACTCCCGCTTCACCTGTCTCGGCAGGAACTGGAGTTGAAGGCAGTCACATAGTTATGAAAAGCGGCCGAGGGTAAGACTGCAAACATTTACACAGAAATGCATTCACAATATGCTTTCGGAAAAACCCATGATTATGGCCCTATGTGAGCCTACCTACCTACTGAGGGATTTACATAACTCCCTTCCAAATGGGAGTTTATACAGAAAAGCATGGTGACGCCCATTCCCCACAGCAACTGGCATTTCTATGATACAAAAACCAGGTGCATGCTGTAGGGACTGGAGAGTTAATAGGCCGCTATTAGGTAGGTTTATAGACCCCTCCCAGTAGGTAGGTATATAGATTATATGTTCCCCAGTAGCTAGGTATAAAGGTTATATCAATTATATGTTCCCCAGTAAGTAGGTACATTGTTTATATGTCCCCCAGTAGGTAGATACTGTATATAGGTAATAGGAACCCCCAGTGGATATATAGATAATATGGTCCCACAGTCTGTAAAAAGGTAATAGGGTCCCCCAGTAGGTATATAGGTAAATTGCCCCCAGTATATAAATAGGTAATATGGCCCCCAGTCTATAGATAGGTAATATGGCCCCAGTATATAGATAGGTAATATGGCCTCAGGATATAGATAGGTAGGTAATAGGCACTCCAGTATATAGGTAGGTAATAGGGCCCCCAGTATACAGATAGGTAGGTAATAGAGCCCCCAGTATATAGATAGGTAGGTGATATGGCCCTAGTATATTGATAGGCAGGTAATATGCCTCCCAGTATATAGCTAGGCAAGTGATGTGGCCCCCAGTATATAGCTAGACAGGTGATAAGCCCCCCTATATATAGCTAGGCAGGTGATACACCCCCCTGTATATAGCTAGGCAGGTAATAGGGCCCCCAGTATATAGCTAGGCAGGTGATATGGCCCCCAGTATATAGCTAGGCAGGTGATATGGCCCCCAGTATATAGCTAGGCAGGTAATATGGCCCCCAGTATATAGCTAGGCAGGTGATATGGCCTCCAGTATACAGCTAGGCAGGTAATATGGTCCCCAGTATATAGCTAGGCAGGTAAAATGGCATATTAATAATAAAAAATAACAGTACTCGCCTTTCCCCGCTCCCTGAAGCTCCCACTGGGCTCTGTCTTCATCTCGGCACAGGCGGCGTGACATCATCATGGCGCGCAGGCAGCGTAATGACATGCTCACTGTTTGCGGCTCGCTGCAGGACTCCACGGAACTGGAAGCGCTTGCTCTGTGCTCCATGAAAGCCTTCAACTGTATGTGCGTCCGCTGAGACTATTGCTGCTCTTGGCCATAGCTGGGTGGACACATTCACTCTTCTTCCAAATGAACTTCATGACAGACACATATGAGACACAGAGCATGAGTGTGCCAATAGAGGAGAATAATGGAATATAGTACCATCGGCTGTCAGACAGTCCTAGGAAAATAACCGTTGTCTGGACAAACTGTAGCTTGTCTTTTGAGGCTTTAAACCCTTATTCTGCTAAAAAGCAGAGGAGGGAGATTGTAACCTCTTCACACTCTCCCGCTATCATTGAGCAGATAAGTCATCAATATACTCTATGTATTTAAAAATAGGAATTCTACAGCTTCTTCATATCAAACTGTCATCTTTATTTCAAAAGAATTAAAAATCCATAGTGGTAATACAATATCGATATTGTATTACCGCTATGGATTTTTAATTCTTTTGAATTAAAGATGACAGTTTGATATGAAGAAGCTGTAGAATTCCTATTTATAAACATATGTTGTTAATGCCTATTGGAATCCGTAGGCAATCTCCGGGCTCTTCTGCTTTCCACGCTACAGAACTAGGCCTAGAAATGATTGTTTAATAAGGAAGAGATCATAAAGAAAAGGTGAAGTGAAATCACTTTTATTATCAATGTAACAACACTCTACGTGGGTTATGTGGCATTCACTGTTGTAGATCTGAGGAAAGTGCTGACATGTATTGGTGAGTTTTGTGCTCCTGTGGCAGCAAAGTCCATGTTTATTTCTTTCCTTTAAAGATGAATGCAAACAGGTACTGACAGTCTGGGTGCAATTATACACTAAAGAAAGCATTTTTCAGGTCCACTACTGAGAAGTGAGTTGGCTTACTTGGTACTTCAGCAAGTAAGGTGTGTGGGTTAGGTACAACTGCGGTGAATAGTTCTGTAATTAAATTTACAGCATTTAAATCATGCACCATCTGATATGTGGCAGGTGTGCCTGGCGCTCCCTTCTTCTTCAATGGGTATAACAAGTTGTTACATGTAGAGGAGGTGGCTTTTAGACCTCCTGCTTTCAACAGCTCTACAATTGTCTGACCAATGGATATGTCTTGTGTTGGGCTAAGTACCTGTGGCAAGATTGAGGAACATATGGGTCCCTGAACTAAAAGTGTCAATTCATAAGGCCTCCATCTGTTACAATATATGAAGACACTTTGGCGCAGAATCTACTTGAAGACACCCGTGATCTAAAGTGGGAAGGGAACAAGTAATTCTCTATTGGAAATGGTGATGAATACATTTGCAGATGGGAATTTAGGCAACCAGTCCTCCCAAGATAATGGTGATGACTTTGAATGTGAAAATTTGGAACACAGTGGGAGGACTTGGGTACAGTAGAGAGCGAAAGAATACAATATGTGTGTATAATTGAACCGCTCCCTTCTACATGGCAGCAATTAATCTTTTACCTGAATCAACGTATCTGTTAGAGTTGCCAGAAGACATGTATTATGTCTGTGGACATTCTACATATAAATCCCCTTGATGTAGAAGGAACGTGTACCATAGCTAGGCTATCCCTTGCTGTCATTATATTGATCCAGATGAAAACTTTCAAATATTGACTGACTATAATTATGTAGTAGGTGTGCAGTATCATAATGTGAGCATTGTAATAAAAAAAAAGTTTTTAATCAAAGTGTTTTATAAATAAACTACTGTTTGGGGGAGGGAGTTTGTTTAATAAAAAAAAAAAGAAACAGAGAATTCCTTAAAATGTATGACTTTCGAGTGTTTGAGCCACATTTTACGAAAAGCAATAAATAACAAGTTTTTGTTTGTGCAAAGTGGAAGAGGTTCCTGCTCTGGCCACTACTGCATCTTGGAGTCAGGAATTAGTTTCTTAAGACATCTGTACAGGTCAAACAAATATAAAAAAAAACAACATTACATATTCATTTTTTTTTTTTTTTTATGAAACTCTTCATTCAAACAAACATGTGCAATCATTTAACTTTCAAAAAGGTCTGTTGCAAATGTATTTATGGGCAATGATGACATGAAAATTTGTGACTTTTAGGCTGGGTTCTCACGTTGTGTTTTTGTTGCATTTTTCAACTGGATCAAAAAGGCAAGCAATTAAAAAACAAATGCATTTTTTATTAATGTACGTGGTTAAGTAAGTAACTCTGATTTGGAACACAGGTGAAATTGGGTTCATTTAAAAAATGCATGCATTTTTTAATTGCTTGCATTTTTGTTGTGTTTCTGTTGCATTTTTCCACTGCAGCATGGTAACTCACCCTTAGTATTGAAGTCCATATTATTGCTTTTTTTTAAGTCACAAATAGCATTCATATAATGGAACATAATATACAACCATATATCTATAGATAGCACAGGAAATATCAGCCAAATTAAATAAAAGAAACTAAAGAAACTATCAAAAGGGACATAGGAATTTTTGAAAAAGCATTTCTGCTATCTAGGATACATGAAAATCTATTTGAGGTTCTTAGTTTACATTTTTGATCAAAACTAAAAGTTTATCTAGTTGATAGTGTGCTTCTGTTTTTTGGAATGTGTATGTATGTTACTGCCACGCCAGTGTGCACCTATGCTCATTTTTTTCCAAAAAGGTTTTTTGGATGTGCAAAACCATATATTGTTTCTAGTTGTGTATGTGGCTGCCTCCATTTTGGTTTTCTGCATTCCACCCACCTTCACAGGTTTTTAAATTAGTGCAGTGTTCATAGAAGCTGGTACCTTCACTCCCTGAAGTATGGAGGTCGAATAGTCCCCCAAAAAGATAACAAAATAGTGTAGGACCCACCTGCATTGAGGTCCCGTTGAAGTTTCGGAGGTGGGCTTAAGCAGTTTTGATCAAAAATGTGAACTAAGAACCTCAAAAAATATTTCATGTATCCTAGATTGCAGAAATGTTTTTTCAGAAATCCCTATGTCTCTTTTGATCGTTTATTTAGTTGATAGTCTTCTACTGTTTTTGGAATGTGTTGATATGTTACTGCCATGCCAGTGTGCACCTATGCTCATTTTTTTCCAAAAAGGTTTTTTGGATGTGAAAAACCATATATTGTTTCTAGTGTTGAGAATGGTGCATATACTGGCCCAGGTGTTGTGCTGGCTGGATACAAAACACAAAGCATCCTTAGTTACTAAACTAAACAAATAAGCTTCTAATGAGCAATAAGATTTATTTTCTATGCAATGGGAATTGTTTCTTTCAGCTTTCAATGAGGATTTCTAGGTGTAATCCACGTGGAATCTGACTAAAAATCCTTGTTATGTCATGACAGAGCCTTATTTTGCTATGACTGAAAGGAAGTACTTGTTTAAAAATACAATATCTTACCATTATTTAACTGACACCAAGCTACAGTACATATATTTAGAGGGGCATTATAACATGTGCCACAGATTCCAGTTACAGTAGCACTGCTTTTTTTCAATATGCTACATGGAGTCTGTGTCCATAGTCTAAATCAAAGCACTAATCTAACTGAGATCTAGTAGATGCAATATATATTGCAGTGTGCTGCTCTGTTTTTTAGTGTTTGCTTTGATATTGCAGCTATGGCAGTCTGCAGTTTTTTCATGTTGTTTGGATATGCTGATCAATTTTTATTTTGTTATGTTTGAATGTATCAGGATGTGGCTTTATACATTTTGATTCTGCACTCTGCCCATCAATTCTGAAAAAAATTGCTTTGAAAAGTTTGGAGGCCTAATTTAAGCACAAAGAGAAGCAAGTCTGTGTAAAGGGACACTTCCATAAGAAAGAAGTATATTTGCTAAAACCAATATTTCTGGAAAATGATGTTTTTAGAATTTTCAGCATTCTTTTCTTATTTCGACAGTCCTATGTAAATAAAAAATGCACAAATTGTCCTTCTCAAACTGAGAAAATTTTTGAATTCCAAGACAGACTAATCTCACTTTACAATTGGTGCTGCATATCTCTGTATAGTCTCATTACAAATAGAAGTTAATGACCTAATGATCATTCTATTGTTCTCTGGAAAGAGACAGATAAGATCAGTGGCGAAACTGAAGCTGTAGCAGATCGGCTGGTGCATCCTGCCTCAAAATGCCTGAGCCCTCTGTACCGCACGTTCAGATCCAGGTGCCTTGCCTAACTGGGGCCTTATTTACTGTTGGTCCTACCTTCCGCGGTCTTACCACATAATGGGTGGCCTATCTATCTAGATACCAAGTGAGGGTGAGGGGGGGGTTCCTATCTAATAACATTGGTTTGACTAACTAATTTGGGGGTGGGCTACCTGCTTAATTGAGGCTACCTATCTAAAATTGTGGTTACCTGTCCATACTGCCATATTTAGTATTCATGTTGCCATAGGCACTTTAGATAGATGTCAGCCACATGCTGATTAGTGTTTTTGAAGTTTACATATTTCTCCTCTACTTTTGACAAGTGTTGGATCCATTTCTTTAATAAATAATCAGTCAGGGATGTTGCTGGGAATGTGGATTTAAATTAAATGTTTTTGTGTTATTTTGGTGTATTTTTTTATCATACATTTCCAATATTAGTAAATAAGCTTCTGACAGACATGCCTCTATTACTAATGGTGAGTCTTGATATCAGCCAGCTTTGTTTTGTTTCCACAAGGCTGACACCAATCCCCAGTGCTAGCAATACAGTGGTGTCTATGAAACACCTCTATTACAAACACTGGAATAAAATGTAAAAAGAAACATACTGACACAACACAAAAAACACTTTATTGAAATAGACAATCCAAGACACCAGCCCTCATTGACCATTTATTAAAGTAATGGATCTAATGCTGGTCTGAAATAGTCCAATAAAACCATTAAAGTCCAACTAGGAAATCTGTAGAAGAAACAGCAACACTACAAAAAAACATGACAGCACTAAACGCCATCCTTTGCATCTCTTGAAGATAATGTCTGTGGCTGATCTTCTCTGGTGCAAGGGAGAGAGTTTGAACTGCACAATATGATTCTGAGGGATACAGGCGATTGCTATAGCACAATGTTCAGGAGGTTAGTCCTCTGTTCCTTCCCATCCACTTAAGGGATTTTGCCTCTAAGCTATAGCCTGTACCTGCTTTACCACCAATAGGTTTGCAAGAGGTGGGAATAGGTAGATAGGTGCTGGAAAAGTAAGATTTCTAAGATATTTGTGTGCAAATTCTGCAGGGACAAGTGGTAGCTGGGAGAAGTCATCTTGGCGGTCTTTACTGGATGCAGAAAAAAAGGAAAACACAACTCATCAGAGAAAACATCACCTGTTGTAATCACTGATACATTATGTCTGTGGAACGCCTGTGTTCACTGGTAATTACCACTATATGGTCAGTGTATGGCGCTAATATTAGAGTGCTTTCTCACAGCGCAGTTTTGGTGTGGTTTTAACTGCGCTCCAATTAAATTGCCTTTATTACCAGCAAGCTGTTTTCACTTCTCTAAACTGTTTTGAAAGTGAGTAATCAATTAGTGTGTTTATAATCCACAAGACTTCAATCACAGTAATTTATTACTTACTTTAAACACCTTTCTGAAAAATTTAGACAACTGAAAGAAGCTTGCTGTTAATAAAGGCAGTTTAATTGGAGCGCAGTTAAAACTGCACCAAAACTGCGCTGTGTGAAAGCAGCATTAGTCTTTGTAAACTGATTTTTATTTAGTAATAGTGTAGTGATATTAATTAGTCACTATCGTTATTGGTAATGTTGGTCTTGATATAGAGGGTTATGTTTGGGAGCAGTATGATGGTGATATGTACGATTACATTATTATTATCAAGAGGTACTGGTAAATGTTCAAATATATATACTAAGCAGTAGTCGCTCTAGGATCGCAATAAAGTGCAGTGGAGACAGAGACACAGACAGGTTCTCTGGGTCCAAACACGGGTCCTCTCATGTTTTATTAGCACAGCAGGTATTACAGCATACAACAGGTGCCAAACACAAACAAAATAGTAAATAAAAGAACTCCTACTCGTCTGAGTGCTGACTACCACAGTGTAGTTTCCCTCACCTAGTCGTCAGCAAGTGGTTTTATAGATATCCAGTGAGTTTACTCTCAGGCCAAACTCCTTCACCTGTATAACAGATCATCTAGTCAGCTGACTAGCAGACTTATAAAGGCCAGCCAAACCTAAGCCTGGAACATGGGGAGTTGACACCCACTCAACACTTTGCCTACTCCTGGTAAGAGCCGTCCCAGGTTTTGGCTGAAGCAACCATACTAAAGCTAAACAGGTGCCAATCACTTACTGTGGCTGACACAACATAAATGAATGTCTCCTACCTCACTAAGGCCAGGTAACCTTGGTGATATGTAACTTATTACTTTTTTCCCAGGTGTATGCAAGAAATCCAGCTGTGATGTACACACCATTAAAGACCTTCAAACTGCTGCCTTTAAGAAAAAAAACCAAAAAAAAAAACATCTATCTATCTATCTATCTATCTATCTATCTATATATATATATATATATATATATATATATATATTATAGATAGATAGATAGATAGATAGATTAGATAGATAGATAGATAGATAGATATGTATATATAACCACTCAATTAAAAAAATATTTATATGCATATTTCTTACCAATATAAAATGTGTGCTAAAAACCTAAAATTTCAATGTATACTAGATAAAGCAGTGATGCGTTTCAAAATAATGTATTCACTGTCTCTCTGTATTGGCATTTGCAGTGTTGTGCTGTATTTCTTGTGTGTTTGTATTCGGATCGCAGTCATGACAGCCTTCATGTTGTTGGGAGGTGCTGATCATTTTCTTGAGACATAAACAAACACACAAGAAATACATATGCATAAATATAAATTCACAAATGTACATCTTACAGAGAGAAAACCTACTTGTTCTTCAGTTGTAACAAGGCTTTATAGTAATAGCAAGAAGTCTTCCTTAAAGAGTAGTTGCACCTATTCACATTAGTGATTTGCTTAAATAGCAATCGGCTAATATTCTGTAATTACCAGAATTGCTAGTTTTAGCTGTGGGAGACAATCTGATAATAACATGCAGGGCTGCTGTGAATTAGGAAAAAATTAGCTTTGCCAGTTATGCTAACAGATGTGTTCTAAAGGTACCAGACTAATCTACAGAGCCATAGTCCAAGAAAGGATTTAATTTTCTGGGTGCGTTTTGTAGGAATTGGTATCTTGAGAGTCCTGGTTATTTAGCTTTCTCTATCAATACTAAAAGCTCTTGCCAGCACCTTCTTTCTTAGATACAGTATACCCGTTTCTCCACCTTTTCTAGTACCATGTTTTTTTATCATGTAACTATTCAATCTGTGCTGCCTTTCTTTATTCCTAGAGTTATCCATTTCAACACCGAGCTAAATTAATACTGGACAATATATTTTTGCACTTATATATTATATTACACCAATAAAATATGATCCATACATTCCAATAGGCTCTGTTTGTTGGTAAATTAGATTTTCTCACTGTCTTTCATAACAGAAAAATATTGTATATTATAAGTTTTGATCACATATATCTATCTTTCTAAATAATTTGCTGGCCAGCTATCTCTCTACCTAGGTATTTAAAGTATCTATTTGTCTGGTCTATTTATCTACAGAAGTAGAAAGAGAATATCTGCAAAAGTGGAAGTATTGTTTAACTATTTTGCTACCATTTGTCTCTGGATAGTTTACACTGCTGGTATTTTAAAACTTTTATGTACAAATGAAAAATAAATGTGAAAAGAAAATATTACATACCAATAACCATTTTTTTTTTTCTGCAGATAGAAACGCTTTGATTAGAATGCTAAGAAGTAAAATCTTGAAGAAAAAGCTATATGGAGGTGCTGTGAACTTGGGGCAGAATTGCTGTAGATTTGACCTGCATGTTAACACAAGTAAATTTAGGTAAATTGATTTTGTGGAGATTCTCTGCATTGAAATGTGAGCATGTTGCAGATTTTTTGAAATCCGCAACATAGTCATTGACCTCATTTACTAAGTTAAACATTGTTAATTTAGACCAGGTGTCTTCAAACTGCAGCCCTCCAGCTGATGGGAAACTACAACTCCTGATAAAGTCATGCCAGCGAAAGCTGGAAAAAAACAAGCTGAGCTCAGGTGGCAACATTAGTGACAGAGTGTGAGGGTGACGGCGGCAGCCACAGCACAATGAGATCAGGCATCACAATGACATTTTGGAGGTGGCAAAACAGAAGGAAGCCACAGAGAAGGCACAATGACTGAGAGCGAGGTCAGCGGCGGCAGCACAATGAGGTCAGCCATGCAGGCAAATGACATTCTAGAGTGGCAAAACAGGAAGAAGCCACCGAATGGCACAATTGATTGAGAGCAAGGTCATGGTGCAGCAATCATATGGTCAGCGTGCACAATGACACAGTGGTGGAGACAACGGAGCAGCCACAGCACAGCGATGAGGTCAGAAAGGTGGCACAATGAACATTCTGGAGGTGGCAAAACATATTAGGCCCACAGAGTGGCACAAATCACCACAGTGTAGATCACAGAGTAAACAGCAGCGAGTACGAGTCAGGCAGTGGCACTTATGAACATTCTTGGAGGTGGCAAAACATATTTGGTCCACAGTGTGGCACAATGACACAGTGTGGAGGTGCACGAGACAGGAGTCAAAAGCAGCAGCATGATGTCAGGAGAGTGCAACAATACATTCTGAGGGTGGCAAAAACAGGAGGAACCACAGAGTGCACAATGACTGAAGTCGAGGTCACGGTCGGCAGCAGCATCTGAATCAAGCAGTGGCACAATGAACATACTGGAGATGGCAAAACAAAAGCCACAGAATGGCACAATGACATGAACGGAGAGGTCACTAGGGCGGCAAGCAGCATGAGGTCAGGCAGTGGCACAATGACACATGTGAGAACACCCATGGCACACCACAGCAGCAGGCATGAGTCCAGACAGTGGGCACAATGAACAAATTCAGGAGGTGTCAAAAAAAGGATAGGAGCCACAGCAATTGTGCACAATGAACAGAATTTGAGACGGCAGCAGGAGCAACAGCATGGGTCAGAAGAGTGAGCACAAATGACACAGTGTGATGTCACTGCAACAGCAACACAGCAAGCATCATGAGGTCATAGAGTGGCACCATGACAGAGTTTAGTGGTGGCAATAGCCAGTCCCTGTAAAATTTGGTAGGCAGATGGAAAACTTGGCAGCAGGACTGAGTGGCATCAGCGTGGTGGCGCATCAGAAAAGGTGGCAATGGCAGTATTTTAGAACCAGACTGACGCCTAAGCATTTGGTGTGGAAATCCTGCCATCCACACCTGATTCATCTTGACAAAGTCAGTCTTCCACATTTACCCGTGGACAATCGGGTTCTCCTTGGGGTAACGATGCCCCCGCCGCTCTGATACCACGATCCGCTTCTGATGCCACACTACCAGCCCTACTGGCCGGTGCCAGGACACTTCTCCACTGCAGAACTCCGCAAGTTCGGCCACACATCCAGTTTTGGCTTCTCAGATATCCAGCATCTTCCTTACTGAGGTGTCAAAGAGTGCTGTCCAAGTAGGCCACCACACCAGTTGGTTTTCAGGGAATGCTCCAGGTCCCTGCAGCTGCGCTGCTCGCCTGGCGACGTGCCCTCCACTCACAAGCGGGTGAAGGAAGCTGCTCATCGTGACTCCAGACTTAGGTTACTTGCTGATGGAAGCTGGTACTGATCCAACCACACGCAACCCTACCTCCCCCCACCTGCCCCCCAGCAGCCACGGCGGTAGTTACGTGACTCTGAGGAACCCCCGTTCAGTACCTGTCCAAGGAGGGACGATGCGCACATAGGTACGGCCACTATTACTGAGGATTTCCCAATAGTATTTGAGTTTGGGTCCTCCGCTTCCTCAATACTGGGAAAACAAGGCTCCCCATTTGGACCGTAGCGAGGACCAATAGGGTGAAGGCCAAAGTCATCCCTCGCCCTGATGTCTGACTATTCGCTGTCACTAGCCACAAATAAGCATGCTTGCGAGCCAAATGCACAAGTGACTCCGAGGGCTCCTGCCTCCATTTCCACTGTATAAACAGCCGACTGGTAGTGCTTGGAGGGGTCTCTGCCCTTCCGACTTCCTCATTCCATCACCTCCTCCAGCTGCTCCTAGCTCCTCCCTTCCTCCTTGTCACATGGGTAAAAATCCAGCTCATTCACCAGACAATGCACTCTGCTCCAATTCCTCAGCTTCTCATCCTCCCCTCCTCCATTTCATCCCCACCGGACTCTGATGGTGCCACACGTGTATGTAGTCGCCACGTCTCCAGTCCCCTGCCCCAGAACCAGATTTGTCAGCTTATGTTCCAGACATGAATCATGGAATGACGTTATTCATCCCGTAGTCCTGCGACTGACAAATAACGTCGCCTCCTTCGAATCGCCTCACATACGGCAAGAGTGCACAGCATGTGCTCCACTGCCTGACATCAAAGTTACACAGGGGAGTACTTCTGTCTGCCTAGATCATCAAAAAAAACGTTAATCGGCCTTTCTCTGTTCATACCACAGTCGGTCCAACATGTGCAGCTGGAATGTCCAGCGGTGGAAAACATCGCTTATCAGAGGTGTTGGGGAGGCCATTCGCCTCTGCAACTCGAAGGAGGGTGTTCCTGGCTTTGTACAGAATAGGTTAAAAGTGCATGCACAGTTTCTGGCCATTTTCATAACTGCTAGAAGATCGCGTGAAGAACTTCAGATCCTATTCACAACCCGATTAGACCGATGCACCATGCAGGCGCATGGACCATCCCTCCTCCTGCAGCGCGGACACAAGTTCCTCCCAATGGTCCAGTTAACACCATGGTTCCGATTTGCAATTGGCGGGGAGAAATGCCATCACATCGATTTTTCTTGCTGCAAGACACTGAGCAGTTCCTCCCCCTGATTGACTTCGTTCACTGAGGCAAGCAGGTGTAAGAACTGCTGACCCCTGCTTCCCTACATCTTGTGGTATGATGGAGCAGTACTATGTGGAGGCTGAGATGGTGGTGATGGTGGAGTGAAGAGTGGGCGGACATTGGCCGCAGTGCAGCAGTTTTGACAAACTGTGGAGTGAGCAAGCGGCGTCTCCTTCCAAGTTGTTGGGTGTGCCTGGCAGGAAGCACATTCACCAGTGGGCCGTATAGGACAGGTACAGGCCCTGACCGTAGTTACAGCTCCAGACGGTCCCGCTGCCGTGCACCTTGGAACAAACCGATAAGCGAAGACTGTGCCACCTTCAAGTTCTACACTATTAATAAGTGCAGCAACTAACAAGCCAATTTAGGAAAAGAAATTACGGCTTTGTGAAACTCCACGCATCACGCTACGGGCACAAGCATTAGTGTCTCTGAATTGGTGCAAGAGACCGACCATATAGGCAAGGGAAGGGACATGCAAAACCAACAACTTGGACCGGAGCACGGTCAGCTCTTCAACTTAGGGATGGGGGGAATATTTTATTTTTTATTGGGGGACGCCGAGGAAGTCCTTTGCAATCGCTTTGCTGAACGACTGCTGTGCCATGATAGCGAGGACGCAGAAGCATCTGGACCGTGAAATTTAGGCAAAGAAGAAACAGCTCCATCTGCAGAGGTGGGTCGCGTGACTGTCTGCAATGGCAATGGCGTGCCACTGGCGCTGCTGCGAGCTGCTATTTTGCCGTGGAGTGCCAGGAAGGACCGACCACAGTCTGAGCCACGTTATTCTCCCATGCCACCGTATGGTGACCTGCAATGTGATTGACCAGGCCGTGGTGCCAACGTTAGCTCCCTGGCCACCTTCACTTTCTGCCCACAGATTTTACATATACCAAAATACGCTCCCCTCCGATTTCTTAGCAAGAACTGCCACACAAATCCGCCGAGGTATCATTTTACCGCCAACCAGCTCCCGCCAGATGACCTACTGCCCGCCGCGGGCTCACTGAGCCCTCTGTGCATCTACTTTCTTGGACCTCGAAGGGCGGTTTTTTTAACCCCGTGGGCCGCTTGGCTCCCACCTCACACTGCTGCTATCCTGCTGACATCAAGCCACAACGACCTCACTGCTGGCTGCGCCGCTCCTGACGCGCAAGCTGACGCCCTCTTCTCCTGAGATCTGAAGCCTTGCCTCACCCGGCTTCCCATTGCGGTCGGCTACATCATCATCTAGTTTGTGTTTCATCTCACTGCTGTCCCCTCATCACCAATCTTAGGTAGCTAGCGTGACCTCTCACAACATGGACCTCCCATGCTCACTCTTACTCACATCTATACGTTGCCGGCTGACTGCCAAGAAGCAGGGATATTGGCCCCATTTCTTCGCGCCATAATAGCTCTGACTGCCCTCCATCAAATTGTAACATCCTCTCTATATAGTGGCTCTGAGCCCAGACCCACTATAGTAGATCTCTGGCTGAGGAACCGGATGGGACAGAGGCGGTCTGAGGACAGGTTGATGGTCCGCTGACCCCGCTACCCGGTCCCATGCAACAAGGGTAGTGTCTGATGTTCCACCGACTCTTGCTGTGGTTGTCAGATGTCATCTGGGAGGAAGAGATGACCTAGTCAACCAATTCAAGAACCCTTGGGATGCTGAAACAACACACGGCCGCTAGTTGACAGCGGCTAGTGTGTTGCCTCACCGAGAGGACCCCTCTGGCGATGTCCCTCCTTGGCTGTGCTGTACCTGGCCCTGTTCCAGAATGTTTGTTCCAACAGCCACTTCGCAGTGTAGCAGACCTGCCACCTCTCCTGTCAGACAATCTGTTTGTTTCTAAAAATGTACAGACACTGTTTTGGTGAAGATATCAGTATATGTATAAAATACACCCTGTTTTGACTCCAAATGAACCCATAACAAGCTTGGGTAACCCTTGGATATAAATTGCGCTCTACAAATAGGCCATGAAAAATAGGACTATTATGTGTCGTTTAAAAACACTTGTGTTTTTACTAAATGTAAAAGCACTAACAGGCTTAATATAACCTTCGGACATAATTAAAGGCTTACAGGAGAAAAATGTATAATATTTTGGCGTGAAAAAGACGTTTATGTTTTGTCAGCACACAACCCATCAAAACAACGCATAATAACCCCCTGGATGTAAACGTTGCAGCCAAAGAATTGGACCACAACAAACTAGTAGCTTTCTGTAGCGTGTTACAATTGCGTGTTTCTGACGCCAACACAACAGAGAGTTACAGTTTAATTAACCTTTGCTTGTGAAATTACTACAGGAAAAATTTTATATATTTTGGGCGTTAAAAGCGTTTCTTGGGGTCAGACACACCACCAAAACAACGCTTAATTAACCCCAGGATGTAAATTGCTCCAAAGAATTGAGGCCGCACAAACTATAGTCTTTGTAGGGTTACAATGCGTGTGTTCTACGCCACACAACAAGAGTTACAGTTGTAATTAACCTTTGCTTGTGTATTAGGCGACAAATAGATAAGAATATACACAATGTAATATTTGGCGTTGAGAAAAAGACGGAACATTCTATTTTTGTCCAACACACCAGCAACAACACGCTATAATTAACCCCGAGGAGTAAATTGCGCAATAGAATTGATCAAACCAAAAAGTGAATTGTAAATTTGTAATTGTAAAAACGCTTTTTCTTTAAAATGAATACAACGGAACTGCTAATTCCCACTGAATATTGAATGTTCTATGCAGTGCTGCAGTGGACGCACACTGTTTTCAGATCCAATACCCCCAAAAACTTATAAATAGAACATTAAGCAACTGTCTCTGAGACAAGCTGAGACACCCCACATAAATCGCTATATAAAATTCAATTCTCTCAGAAACTATCAGTCGCTGGCAGCACTTCGCCAGAGAGCACAGTGGAGAGAGTGTGACTCACCGGCAGTCGCCCCGACTTATATAGTGCGGTGATTCACAGAACCCGCTGATTCTCTGATTGCTTCACTCTGGCATATGTCATGCAGGCTAAGCCCTTCCATCCTCCCAGAGTGCTTTGCCCATGTAGATCCTTGCACGTAGCCATTTTATGCATCAAAAGCACACTTCGTTCACCCGAAGTACCACCGCAAAGTTCCGGACTTCGTTCCGAACCGAAGTTTTTTCCTGAAATTCTACAACGAATTCCATTCGTGTAGAATCAATTCACCCATCTCTACCTATGATGTCTAAAGTCCATAATAAATGTGCCTTTGATATGCAGTGCTAAAAATGCACCACTTTTCTGGCACAATAGCAAATGAAGGCCATTCCGTTACAGATATGCTATAGATATATAGATGTTATAGATTTTAAACACAGGTTTCACCACTTTCAGTATATCTGAGGTTATATTTGGTGTTGATCCTCAGCAAAGTCTACATCAACATGCTCATGTAATACATGCAGATTTTATTATAGACTGCTGCAGATTTGCAGTAAAATCCACTTTAAAGAAATACCTCCTCATAGGAACTAAAATGGACTTTTATTCTATAACTCACAGGGAACTTCTGCAGAATTGTCATCAACTGCTGGGTTTGGGTGCCCGGAAAACAAATGTCAACCATTATTTTCAGTGATATACGGGTTTCTTCAGCAAGGACACGAGTCTCTACAATGGTATGACAGATTTACTTCTCCAAGGCACTGACATAACAAAGTAGTGTTCATTGTCCCAACACAATTTTCCCATGCCTTAGTGTACATTTTCACATACATAAGAAAACAATAAAATATTTATATATTGAATGAAATTCTTTATCCCAGCTGCTGATAAAATAGCAAAACTTCCTTCTCCAGTTTCATTAAAACAGAAAGACACTGTCTATTACTGCTTTGGGTAAAATTAATAAAACATTGGAACAGCCAAACCTCTATTACTAGTGACACTGTACAATAGTGCATATTATTAAATAATTAAATGATTGTTCTAAAAAAAACTGCATAAAAGACCACTAGGAGACAGTTTTAACACGCTAAATATGATGACCTTTACAGTCCAAAAATAAGTTGTGCCTCCCTTCAACAATTGTCTAACTCTCATATTTAACGAATAAATGTTTTTCTGTTATCCGTCGGCTGTTTCACATAGTTCTGCCTCATCACAGTCTTGCTTCAGTTCCAAGCGTCCGGTTTATGTTGTGAGTTCACAGTATTGACCCTAGCATTTTCAGCTCTGCATTTTTGTAGAGCTGAAGAGGGACATTGGTAATGGGGAGGGGGGGCTTTAACAGCAGGGCACAAGGCCACAGAGCTGTAAAGGGTTAAAGTTTATCAGTAAGAAAGATAAACAAGCTCCTGTGCTTCTGATAAGACACAGAAGGGAATGGAGTCATCATCCTGACCAGAGAAAAGAGAGGTGGTTGGTTAATTGAGAAACTTGTGTAAAGAAGGAGAATATAAGAACTGATCTAACTCTGAAATAAAGCAAAATTTTAACAGCAATCTATAGTATTTGGTAAAAGTCTTTATTAACCTCTGCCTACATGTTTAAAGCTAATTAATGTGATAGGAATACCACTTCAAGTTTTGTCCAGCTTATTTTTCCCAGCAGTTCAACTTAAAACTAGGTCCTCAATTTAAGCAAAATGTGACATAGTGAAATGTTTATTTTTTATAGTGTCATAAAGAAGAGTTCTGCACTCAATGGACATCCCATATGCTCTTAAAACTTTGTGATATTATAGTCTACTAAAATAAGCCCAGTATATAAGCAAAGTACTAAATTGAATATCATACATACACAAAGTACCACAATCAGAAACAATCTTAGTTTATATGTATAGCCCATAACCAAGCTCTTTACATTCAACACCAGGACTATGCTCATCATACATATACATTACCAGAAACAAGTAAATTAATGCCAGAGCTACAGAACATTCATTACATAATTACAGTACCATAACCTTAATGCACAGATAAATGACAAGGTCAGGTTAGTTACAATCATATAACTTTGCAGTATGTGAAATTACATCTGCCAGTTTGACCTGTTAAGAGTATGCTGTAAGTAAATTTCCAAATAAGATTGATACCACCCAATATTTTAGCAGGGGTTGGATTGCTTAGGGGGTGACACTACAGACTGCGAGGTTGTAGCAGGGTAGATTAAGGCTTTTTATTTCCTCCTGTCACTAATCGTGCCGCAATCCCCACGCTGGACCATAGACAGGCACATATTCCCTGGGTCCCCTCTGCTCTTTACTCACCTTTCCCCACTCCTGCTTCCCTGTGGCGCTCTGCTGTGTTAATTGGTTAATTGCCGGACACTGACCCTTTGTCTTGTCTCCACCTCCTGACCTTCTTACCATATCTTTGGTGTCCGTCCCATAGAGAAAGCATGTCTATGGTGTTTCTGCCATTACCGTGTACCAGTTCTCCTGCCTGTATCCTCTGACTTTGTTGCCTGCCACCTGCCCTGACTTCTCTACCTGTCCCTGACTACATCTCTGCCTACAATTCTGTACTACGCAAACTCCAGCTGCCACAGCAAGTCATATAAGAGGTAGTGACCTGGGAGTCTCCCGATGCACAAGTTCAATTGGTCTTGCACTGGGCTCTGCCGAAGACCGGAAGGCTTCTTAGACTCCACTTCATGACGTGGCTTATACCACCACTTGCGATAGTCCAGCGAATCCACACCACCAATGTTACAGTAAGATCTGGACATGGATTCCGTCAAGGTGCCTCTGCCTGACATCGGGGATTTCATGATGGCCATTGCAAGACGGCCAACTGGCCATCTTGATGCAGCAGCTCACAGCCTGGCTATCTGCCACTCCACCTCCACCACCATCTGCTGCAGTTCCAGGGCCTATGACTCTGCTGTTGTCACTTGGTCCCAAGCTACTCCTGCCTTTGCCACCAAGGTTCAAATTGAACTCTCAAGCCTTATTAGAGGAAAATAAAGTGGCATTTGTTGTCAGTCTTCTATTGGATAAAGCCTTGGCCTGGGCCACACCCCTTCCTGGAGTCATTCTGTAATGTGTTTGAGGAACCGCTGTGGCATCTCTGCTCCGCCTATGACAGAGTAACTCCACTGTTGGACAGTATGAAGTACAATTCCATACCCTCTCCTCAGAGGTGTCATGGAACAATGAAGCCCTTGAAGTTGCTGGAAGGATCAAGGAGGAGCTGGCCAATTGGAATCTTCCTTTATCCCTGGATGAGTTGATCCATCTAGCCACCCGATGTCTGGTCCGCAGGAGCTCCGTCATCAAAGTAAATCAATCCAGCAACGTTGTCCTCCCCATCTTGATCCAGTGTTCCAAGGGTCTCTAGTGCCTCCAAAAATAGCTGCTTTCGAAGAACCAATGCAAGCGGATAGAGTCCACCTGTCACAGCAAGAATGGTCCCGTTGACATCAGCAGAATCTTTGTCTCTACTGCACTAGTCCTGAGCATTTTCGTATGGACTGTCTATTGCGTCTGGCAAATCCCCGCACCTAGGCTATGTGGAAGAGGTGTCCCTAGGTGTGAACACTACCTCTCCACATCTGACCATGCCAGTCCAACTATGCACCCTGTCTAGCATCAAGTTCCAAGCCTCCACCTGTGTGGAATCTGGATCAGCCGAGAATTTAATTGACACATGCCTGGTTTTGTATCCCGATACTCCATCTTGACAAACCTTTAGTCATCTCCTCCATTAGCGGTGAATGCCTGTGTGACTTCATTCACTTTCATATCGAACTTGTGTGCCTTCAAGTGGGAGAGTTGCATAAGGAGAAAATCATCTTCTATGTGTAACGGCTCTCAGTTGGCAAACAGGCGAAGTCGCACGTTGGTTGACAAGACTGCCATTCACTCTGTCTCATAGTGCCCCATCTGGTGTGTACCACTTCTCCAGTGACAACTTTCACTGTCCTGCCAGGTCAGCCCTCTCCTTACCAGGAATCCGCAGATGGCTTCTGTGAGAAAGAGGCCGGGAACCTTCCGCCCCACCGAGCCTTTGTTTGTCCTATAGATCTTCTTCTGAGGACTATACCTCCTAGGGACAGGGTCTATCCTTTGTCCGTACCGAGACACAGGCGATGATTGCTTATATTAAAGAAAACCTACAGAAAGGCTTCATCTGCAAGCCTTTTTCTCCTGCCTGTGCCGGATTCTTCTTTGTGGAAAGGTAAGATAGAGTTTTTTGACCCTGCATTGACTACTGGAGGTCTCAACAAGATGATCGAAAAAAAACAGTATCCGCTGTCACTGATTTCTAAACTCTATGACCGCCTCCGAGGGGCCAAGATCTTTACTAAATTTGACTTGTGGGGAGATTACAATCTGATTCACATACATGCTGAATGGAAGACCGCCTTCAATAGCTGAAATGGATAGCTTGAATATCTAGTGATGCCCTTTGGCCTATACAATGTTCCCGCTGTCTTCAAGGACTTCGTCAATGAGATCTTCAGAGACCTTCTATACGTTGTAAATCTCAATGAAATTTTGGTCTTCTCGATTAATCTTGAATCTCATTGTGGTCACATTCTCCAGGTACTAAGTTGCTTACGAATCAACTAGCTTTATGGCAAACTTGCCAAATTGTCTGCTGTTCTGCAATGGTCCCGACCAGTGGGCTCCATGTCACACAATGCTTCTTGGGGTCCGTAAACTATTATCGACAATTCATAACTCACTTCCCTATAGTGCCTATAGTTAGTTTACGGTAATCCCAAACTCTGGCCGCCAGAGGCGGAAGAAGCGTTTTCTCATTTGAAGTCTGCATTTGCCTCTGCATCTATTTTATCTCATCTCATCGAAATCCAGAATAACCATTCGTACTTGAGGTGGATGCCTCATCTGTGGGAGCCGAGGCGGTTCTCACACAGAAATCTCCAAATGGCAAAACCATCACTTGCGGCTTTTTCTCTAAAACTTTCTTCCCTACAGAATTAAATTACACCACTGGAGATCAGAATTCTCCAGATATTACTTAAATATAAGGATATAATAGGTTCAGACACCGGGAATACACACCCTACTTTCCCCTTGTGTCCTTACCTAGAGGTGGATATATCGCCCCAAAAAGGATGGCCATACCTTTCATCCTATTTGCCCCTATGTATTCCTTGCCACAACCGCCTACCGCCACTTAGTATGATAAATATTCAGATATAAACGACCTGTTTGATTGCTTCTTCATAGATCTCATATGATAAATAATCAGATACATACGACCTGTCTGGTGGTTTTCTCATATATCCCAACGTATTTCACCCTCCTGATATGTCCGAGGGTTCATCAGGGGATAAACTCAAAATCCATTGATGTAGGGAATCTCTAAAAATCACCCTCACATGGTAACCGAGAAAAAGTTGTCTACTTTTTCTAAAATAATTTTTAAATCTTTGAAGTAAAGGTTATATTTTAAGATAGGGTTCTAAATTTGCTTTTCAGTGATGGGCACCTGCATCATAGAAGAGTGCTGGATGATGGGGCAAGGAGATTAATATAATCCTCCTGTACCAGGCAGTGCTTCGCTTAGTGTATGCACATTTGTATCAGCGCACTAATGGTGCGGATACAGTTGAAACCAAAGGGGGATCCCATTCTACAAACCCTGCCGTTATTTTCAGGACAACTAAATATATCACTTATATCCTATCCCTGTTTTCTGTATCATTCACTCCATACAGCTCTCCTTTTAAGATAAGGAGATGAAATGTACTTTATAACACAAATAAAATGGTAATAAAAAAAAAAAAAAATTGCAAATCAAACTGCGTACCGTGTTCCAGAGCGAAGCAAGTCACATAAAAAGGTTGATTGACTGTTGATTGAAATTGAAACAGTTGCTTTATAGTGAGAAACAAGCAAAATTAGATTCTAATTTTGCCTTTAAATAGTCATAACTATTTTGAAAATAATTTCTAATTCGAATGTTGCTGATTGATTACGTTAGTTTATGATCTACACTACGTACCTGCATTGATCTAAGCTTAGTGTCAGCCTTCTAAATTATCTATGTAAAACACCTTAGGATACAGTGATTCGTTTTATTGAAGTGCAAATTATCTGGATAATGCTCTGCTTAAATTCCTAGCAACATTGATGGAAAATGATGTACGTTTTCGACAACTGGGTTCAAGAAGCAGTTCTATTTTGAAAAGAAAATGTATAAAAAGTATAATGCTATCACCATAACTAAAGTATTCAAAATTATCACTGGTTATCATAATATCTTCAGCTATTTATCTGTAGTGTAACAAAGTTATACTGTTTATCTAGTGGGTGATCCAATTTCATTGATTAGATTTAAACTTGTAGGCAAAGGTAAATAAAGATTGTTACCAAACACATTGCTGTTCTTACTTTGTTTCCCTTTAAAGTTAGAGCAGTTCTTATCTCCTTTTTTGTTCAAGCTTTTTTCTAGGTTACCAACCACCACTCTCTTCTCTAGCAGCCCTGTCTGGGATGGTGACATCACTCCCTGCTGTGTCTTATCAGCAGCACAGGAGCTTGTATATCTTTCTTACTGAAAAACTTTAAAGCGGTATTCCTATCTCATTGATTAGCTTTAAACATGAAGGGAAAGGTTTTGCTACTTTTCAGGACCAGATCAGTTTTTATCTCTTGCTTGTAGGTTACTGACCACCTGTCTGTTCTCTGACATGCTCCACAGACTAATTATCAGCAGATGTCTTATCAGCAGCACAGGAGTTTGTTTATGTTTCTTACAGTCAAACTTTGACCTTTTAAAGCTCTGTAATCTTCTGCCTAAATGTTTAGACCCCTACATCACTAATGTCTCTCTGACACCCTGAATTAGAAACAACAGAGCTGATATGCCTTTCACTGCTGTTGAACCACCCACAGCCTAAACAGGAGGATTGAGTCTGAAGCTGGAAGTGAAGAGCAAGCTCTGTGAAACAGCATAGTGAGAATACCATTTGACCCTGAGCTCTGTAGTCTTGTGCCCTGCTGTCAAAATCCCCCCATTATCATTACCCCTCTAACAGGTTCAGCTAGGAATATCAAAGCTGATATGCAGAATTGCCTACAGCCTGTACAGAAAATGGGAGGCTACAGCTGGCTGTGAAGAGCAGACTCTGGGAAACAACCATATGGAAAAAAAATCCCTTAATGTATACTTATTGTAATGTTATAGGCAATCTTCTGTTTTCACTTTAGTGATGTGTATGTGTCTCTATAGAGGTTTTCCTATCTGGCTGTGTCACAGAGCCTGCTCCTCAGTCTCCCACTTCCTGTTCAGGCTGTGGGTAGTTCTACAGCATTTGGGGGAATAAAAAGTTATTAAAAAAGGGGGGGGGA
>JAODAL010036783.1:0-41229 GCA_025379985.1 Phyllomedusa bahiana | reverse complement strand
CGCTCCCAGGCGAAAAATTACAGGGGTTTATGTGCTTTAAAATTCTCTAGCTAACTACATAAAATGTTCAAATCTCTAAACTAACTAAATTGGAAGGATCACAGCTAATAGTAGAGGTTTCTCTGTGCAGAAATAGACTAATTTCGCTGAGCTGTTTGGCCACAGGCAGAGCGCAGGTCCTATCCCTATGAGACGCTGAGAGACACTGAGGCTGAAACAGGAAACGCTGTTCTATGTAAAACGAGGTCATGTGATTCTTCCAGCCAATCGCAACCATACACATCCCAGTCATGACGTCGCACACACATCTCACCCTGCTCTATTCTGTAATCTGATTTGCTGGCGGCCAAAATTACAGGAAGCGCCGAAAAAGGCGCGATCTTAATAGATGATGCACAGATTTTAACCTTAATTATCGCATGATCTGGAAATTTCGATCACCATAAAAACCTTGCCGATTTCAACTTTGTCGATAAAAATCGCTCAACACTAATATTAAGCATTGTCTATGAAATATCGTACAGAAAAACCAGATGTAAATTAGGTATATAGAGGACAAAAAAGTAAAGACACCCTGTATTTTTGTACAAATTATCGCACAATCAAGAAGTTACACTAAAGGGAATCTGTCGCCAATTTTTTTTTTTTTACATATTAAATCAAGACCCTGATCCATATTTTTTTCCTCTCAGTCGTTTTTATTTCCTGTTTGTAGTTTTCTCAATTCGGCCGTCTATATATGATTGTGGAGAAGACATTCTTGCTTGCGATGCTTTAACAGCAGTCAGAGAGATACTTTACAACAGCTTCTTGCACATAGGATTCTTAAGACAGTTTCTGTCCCATAGACGTCTATAGGAGAGTTTTCACTGTGGAGGGAGGGGAGAGGGGGAGCTGTGACATCTCCTCTTGTGACTGGTGGATTCTGTGTTATCTGTACACACTGGTGTCTCATTTCAGTTTGACCCTGCTTTCACTGATAATGAGCACACTGCTGAAAAGCTCTCTAAACAGAACAGGAAGTGTCAGACGATTATTAGGCTTAGTGGCCAAAGTGAAAACTGCAGGACTTAAGAATTATTAAAAAAATATTGAAAGTGATATGGAAAATTAAAAAAAAACATAACCAAAATGTGTTTAACATAAAAATGTGAGTTAAACAATAAGTCATTTTTGATGACACATTCCCTTTAAGCTTTGTGTATGAAATATCGTACAGAAAAACCAGATTTAAATCAGGAGTATAGAGCAGAGGTCCCCAACTCCAGTCCTCAAGGCCCACCAACGGATCATGTTTTCTGGCTTTCCTTAGCATTGCACAGGTGATTTCATTATTGTCAGTGCATTCTGTGGGAGATCCTGAAAACATGGCCTGTTGGTGGGCCTTGAGGACTGGAGTTGGGGAACACTGGTATAGAGGACCAACAAGTAAAGACACCCTGTATTTTTGTCCAAATGACCGCACAATCAAGAAGTTAAATTAAGCCGTGTGTATGAAATATCGTACAGAAAAAACAGAGGTAACTTAAGATAAAATAAAATAAAAGAGACACCCTATATTTTAGTGCAAATTAACCCACAATCAAGGGGTTAAATTAAGCTTTGGGCATTAAATACACTACAGAACAACAAGATGTAAATTAGGCATATATGGGACAGAAGTACACCCACCCTGGACTTTAGGGAGAATACCCCACAAACTACAAGAAAATAATAACGCGTGGGGGGCGTGGCCTGCTATGCAACTGGTAGGACGCATGTGAGAGAGCTCCTCCAGGGCTCATAGCTAAAGTGGGGTTAATCACCCTGAAAATGGGATCAAAGAGGAACAAAAGAAGGAGCAGGGCTGCAGCAGACTCCCAGGAGGGCGAAGTGCCCATTTCTAACTTCTTTGCACCCCTTGCGGGGCTCCAATCCAGCTCCAGAGAGCAGTCTCTATCTCGGGCGCCATCTTGGGATGGAGGGCAGAGCCGGCGAGTCCCGCCTTGCAGCCAGGGACGGAGCGGAGCGAGGAGAGCGCGCCAGGCTGACCTCCGACTGAACTCCCCTGCACCTCCTCAGCCCCACGCAGCCAGTAAAGGAGAGAAAGAGAAGACCCGGCAGCGAGCCGTGACCCCCGCGCCGGAGAAGGAGAGGCGAGCCGTGACTCCCGCGCCGGAGAAGGAGAGACGCACCGAGGAACAGGCGCCGGGCCCTCGTGGGTCTGCGGCGCCCTGCACCAGATCCCAGGGACCGGCCGCGGAGCTGTGTGACCGACGGAGGGACTCAGCAATCTGCCAGGAACCCCTGCAGAAAGGTACATGGGCCAAGGGGATGGGGGATGATCTACAACCCACCATGACTGGAGCAGGCCTCGGGCTGAATAGCAGGGATCCGCCTGCGCTCCCCACTGAGGACAGTCCTGCATCCTCTGGACCCCTCAACGCAGGCAGAACGTCTGAGGGGGAGGAAAATACCCCGTGTCTGGAGCCCGCCACCAGCCAGAGCCCGATGATGGATCTCAGAGGGAGCCCACCGCTCTTTCCCTCACAAAGCCCTGCAGCATCACCTACTGCATCAGAGGGGCCCCATGCCCTGAGTCCCCCACGGCAACACCCTCAAAGCCATAGCCACAGTCCCTTCATGGATACCCTAACTGGAGGCTTCACACAAGCGAGCGCTCCAATGCCCCAAGAATGCACCACCTCACGCACACCAGAGGCTGAAGCCTTGCTAACTCTCCAGGGGCACCCTGAACTTCGGGCTTTGCTCACTCTGATACCAACTAAGAATGACCTCACAGCCCTTGCTCAGGACCTTAAATCTGCGTGGGGTAGAGATCTTCAACCTGTTAAAACAGACGTCTCTTTATTGAAGCACAAAGTCAAGTCTTTGGAGGAACAACAAGAGTCGGTTCACCATCGATTGGACTCTATGCAGGCTTCAATAGACTCCCAGAAAAACCTCCACCAAAATCTGATTGAACACATGGACGATCTCGAGAACCGTAACCGGAGGAATAACATTCGAGTCCGGGGCCTCCCTGAGTCCATAAAGCCACAAGATCTGCTACTGACCCTCACCAGCCTCTTCAATGGATTGCTGGGTAGAGACACTGCGGAGCCCATAGAAATTGATAGGGCTCACCGTGCACTTCGTCCACCTAGTCTTGATGAGACCAAGCCAAGGGATGTCATATGCCGCGTTCACTATTACTCCCTTAAAGAAGCTATCATGCAAAAAGCCAGACGTGCCCCGCTCATATCCTTTGAAGGCGCCAAACTGGCGCTGTTCCCGGATCTTTCCAGACGCACACTTCGACTCCGGACAACACTGAAGCCTCTTCTGTCGATCCTGCAATCCCACGGTATCCCATACCGGTGGGGTTTCCCGTTTGCCCTGCAAGTCCGCAGGGGAGAGGAGCTGATTACCCTACGTGCCCCTGAGGATCTGCCGACTTTCCTGGCGGCCCTGGATCTCCCTCCTGTCTCAATCCCGGAGTGGCTGGCGATGTTTTTCTCCCATTCTACAGGTACCAACACTGGATCGCAGACCTCTTCTAGACGGTTTGGCTCTCAGAAGTCGCCGCTTCCGCAGAGGGACCGCAGACCCCAGAGGAGAGCCGAAGACAGAGCCCACCTGAGAGACTTTGCACGGACTATTTCGGCAGGCGACTGACCGTGAGAGTATCAATTTCTCTGACCATACCATGCCTTACTTTGTTTGTGCCTGCCTACCTGTTCTCTGATGATTGCTAAATATTCCTTTTTGACCCCGTAATCAAAGAGGTATCTGACCTCTGGGATTCTTTCTTTTGCCCTTTTCCCTCCCCACCCCTCCCCCCTTTTTTTTTTCTTGTTTTTGTTCCCTTCTCTCCCTTTTCTTTCTCCCCCTCATGTTCCCTCTCTTCGTTCGTTATCCTCCCCTCTCTATCCCTTCCCCCTTCCCTGTGTCAGACTCAACTTAGCATTACCGACAATGCACCCCCATCAAAGTTGGATGCCTGGGCCTTCCCAGGCATGTGTATTATTTGATATATATTTGCCCTACACAATGTAGTACACCATAGTTACCCATGAGAGCTATCTTAGCCCCATGGTTCGGGTTGTTGCCACGATGTGTCAACTCTACCAGAGTGCTTAGCGGCCCCTGTCCCCAAATAGGTTGGGACTTCAGCTCTACTAGCTGGTCCCTTGCAGCCGCCATGCTGAAGCTTTTAGATTTTGTGCCATTGGTGCAGTTAGGAGGAGCTCAGTTTAGCTCCTTCAGAGTTGCTTTTGTTCCACGGTTTGTTTTGAGCCAACTAGGAGACCCTTCGAGAGGAGATGGACCACTTTTGACTACGATGGGGTGTGGGATACCAGTAGCCCCATGACATCGATAAAAGTTACCTCCTTCAACGTGAAGGGGCTTAGCATCCCTGAGAGGCGCTCTTGGATCCTGTACGAGATGCACAAAGCACGCTCACATATTTTTTGCCTGCAGGAGACGCATTTCAGCCTCCAGCATCTCCCAGTTCTGAAAAATAGATATTACCCTGCCTGGTGCCATAGTAGCAATCTAGACGCTAAGACAAAGGGGGTAGCGATTCTCTTTCACAAGTCCCTCCCACACCAGGTCCACGATATTAAACAAGACCCCAACGCGAGATTCCTATTTGTCAGGTGCAGCATTTCAGGCACTCCTTACACCATAGCGAACATCTATGCCCCCAAACCAGGTCAACTGTCCTTCCTCTCTAAGTTTTTAGACGAGCTGATTCTGTTTACGCAGGAGGAGGTGATATTATGCGGTGACTTCAATGTGGCACTCCAGCCGGTACTGGACACGTCGTCGGGCCGCTCAACCCTCCCGCTGAACAAATTGAACAAAATCAAAAAGCTGCTGCATGAAATGCAGCTGAGCGATGTTTGGTGTATATTTCATCCAGAGGACAAGGACTATACGTTCTTCTTTCCTCCACACAGAACTTACAGTCGTATAGACTATGTATTTCTTCAGCACTCCCTGCTCTCTCGGGTTAAAGGGGCTCGAATAGTCGACATCTTACACTCGGACCATGTGTCGGGGCATTGCTTGCTGAATCTGCCCAAGACCTCCCGGAAATCTTTCTCTTGGAGATTGAATGAGACACTGCTGAACGACTCACTGTGTCTTGCAGAACTAAAACAGACCACCGCGCACTTTATTGCAGACCACGCGACAGATACCACGCCTCCACACTTAAAATGGGACGCCCTGAAATGTGTGCTCCGGGGTGTGTTAATAAAACACAGCTCGCGGATTAAAAGAGAGGCGGCAACACTTTTATACAACCTAAGTGCTCGCCTGCATTCACTGGAGACAACCCATAAAAGGAGCGGCGATGACTCTGTTTTCAGTGAATTGACACAAGTTAAACATGACATACATAAAGTGCTAGAGAGGAAAAACAAGAGATACAAGCAGTTACGTGCCCACTCTTTTTACAAGTGGAGTAATAAGCCGAGCAGAATGCTGGCTCATGCCTTGAGGGACAAAAGGGCGTCCTTATTTGTATCATCTATCAAAAATAAAAAGGGGAAAGTGGTACACTTTACAGAAGAAATTCTGGAGGCGTTTCACGCATATTACCAGGAACTATATAACCTCCCCAAGCCGAGACTGTCCTCTTGCCCGGATGGACTGCAGGAGTACATCAGAAACACTGCGCTCCCTACTTTAGCCCTGATAGGCTGTCTCTTCTGGAGGCCCATTTCACAGATGATGAGCTGAAATCAGCCATTGCCTCACTCCCAACGGGCAAGAGTCCAGGACCAGACGGCTACACGGCCAAATTTTATAAAACACTCAGTGAAGATCTAGTAGTGCCCTTGCTGGAGGCCTTTAATTCTCCCTCTTTTTACGACAATCCCTCGCCACATTTTCTCCTAGCACACATCACGGTTATCCCAAAGGAAGGGAAAGACCCTCTATCCTGCCAAAGTTACAGGCCAATTTCATTACTAAACACGGACGCTAAGCTATTTGCTAAGCTTCTGGCCCTTAGGCTCAATACCATCCTGGAGGACCTGATAGGTTTGGATCAGGTGGGTTTTGTCCCTAACCGAGAAGCAAGGGATAACACACTGAAAACAATCTCTATAATGCAACGGATGGGGGATAAGGGGGTGCCTGGAATGCTGCTCTCACTGGACGCTGAGAAGGCGTTCGATAGAGTCGACTGGTCCTTCTTGCACGCCGCCTTACAGAATATAGGCCTTGGACCACTCATGATACAAAGGATCATGACCCTGTATCATAATCCCAGGGCTCAAATTCGGATCAATGGTACCCTCTCTGCACCAGTCCTGATACGAAATGGCACCAGGCAGGGTTGCCCCCTCTCACCTATTTTGTATGTTATTGTAATGGAGCACCTCTTATGTGATTTGAGGAATAACACTGACGTGAAGGGAATTCAAGTGGGAGGAGTGCAATATAAATGTGCGGCGTATGCCGACGATCTGTTGTTATATATATCCCAGCCACTCACATCTCTCCCGAATGTTATGTCTTCACTGGAGAGGTTTGGGGCGCTGTCCAATTTTAAGATTAATTATACTAAGTCTGTTGCAAATGGATAAATCTGCCCGAGTCCACCATATCCTTGTTGAAAGATGATTTCCCTTTCCCATGGACCGGGCGATCATTCAAATATTTGGGAATTCATATCTCTCCGGACCCACGAGATTTATATGATCTTAACTTTACGCCCCTAATGCGCACAATTACAGCAGGTCTGGCACGGTGGAACTCTAAGGATTTCTCCTGGCTGGGGAGGATTAGTATAATTAAGATGAATATTCTACCCCGTATATTGTATTTATTGCAGACTCTACCATGCTTCTTACCCAAATCCTTTTTCCAACTGGTGGACAAAACCCTTAGCAAATTCACATGGGCTGGCAGGAAGGCGAGAATCGCCAAGTCGGTACTGATAAGGGACAGACTGGAGGGAGGCCTAGCATACCCGGACATAAAAACATATTATTTGGCGTCAATAGCAGCACGAGTATTCGATTTTTATCATCACAGATCCACGAAACTGTGGGTACGATTAGAGGAAGATATATATAATGCCCCCTTGGCCGATCTGCCGTGGTTGCCCCGAGCCGCTTTCCCATTGCGACTGATGCGGACGCTCCCATGGGTGCCGAGTCACACGTTTCTGGCTTGGAGGTCATATGGGTCTACCAGAGGTATCCTCCCCTCCGGAGGCCCACTAACACCAATAACTGGGAACCCCTCACTGGGAACACGTTGGCCCTCTATCCCGACGACTGATGACAGGGGTGGGAGAGCATTAAGGTTCTCTGATGTTCTTACCTCACAGGGACTGAGACCCATGACAGAGATGAGGGAATTACCCCCCCTCCTCCCTGTGCCCTGGTTTAGATACCTACAACTCCTGCATTACTACGCCTCTAATAAACTTGTCTTGAAACTTCATAGACCCCTAACTCCCCTGGAAACAATGCTCTCCAACAGCTCATCTGGCAGTCATTTGATCTCAAAGCTATATAAACTGATCATCTCCTCTATATCGGGGTCTGGGCCCACTTATAGGGATGGCTGGGAGAGGGAACTCGGAAGATCCATCTCCGAGGAGGACTGGCGGAAAGCCAACATATTGGCTTATAAATCCATCGTACCCTGTAGACTGCAGGAGCTCCACTTCAAAATACTCTCCCGCTGGTACAGGGTACCCACACTCTTACATAGGATTTGCCCCCAGGTTCCTAACGTCTGTTGGAGATGCGAAACAGCGGTAGGATCTATGTCCCACATTTGGTGGTCATGCCAATCGTTGCAGGTCTTCTGGGGGAAAGTTTTGCAGATCATTGAAGTGGTGACGGGAATCAAACTGCAGAGTGACCCTATGGTGGTTCTGCTACAGATTATCCCTATGCCCCTTCAAATTCTTCATGGTCATCTACTTGTTTTTATGTTGAGTGCCGCAAAGGCCCTGATACCGAGGCTGTGGAGAACGACTGCAACACCTTCCATAGCAGCATGGTATAAGGAGATATCCCATATCCAACAGATGGAAGAGATACATGCGGACCGCAACCAACTGACTGACAAGTACATAGCTACGTGGGCGGAGTGGGCGACTTTTTGTGGCTCAGAGGCATATGCCAGATTTATTGACTCTTAAAGGGTAGAGTGACCGTACCCAATGGCCTTGGCCATCTGCTGGGTCTTTCGAGCTATATCCGGGGCGAGCGACGCTGGATGTCAGCTCTTGCTCTTCCTCTCAGGGAATATTTATACTCTTGGCCCTCTCCTCGCTCCTTAGTCTGGCTCTAGTTTCTGGGTTGAGGTTACGATGTTAGAATGTTAAAATTTATAGGAATGATTTCCAAATGCTTTTTCCAATGGCTTTACCTGCTTGGTGTAAAAGGGCAATTGTTGTGACTCGCAGGGTTTATCCCTGCTCTTCAACAACAGGACTTTGCCCCTCTTTCTCAGATCAACAACACATGCAATGTAGCTCTTCTGTTTTCTTTTGCCTTGTTTGCAGCTTTCATTTACTGTTGCTACATGCACAATATTCATACGCCATGTGTATTGATGATTTTTATGCTGAATATGACCAGATGTGTACCTTCTTGTATATCAACTGTCGATATATCTGTATGCTGTTTTGTACTTACTATATGACTACTTAATAAAAGCTTGGAATATGAAAAAAAAATAAATAATAACGCTGGTTAAATAACAAGTATGCAAATGACACACGCTTGTGATGGTCTTTCCCCCCAGTCGCTGATAAAAACGAGTTTGTTTTATAATGAGTGCAATATAGTGCAGCAGCAGATAGTCTTCATGTCTGCACATGTCATTGAGGGTGTTCCTTTCTTCCTCCCAGAGTTCTCTGCCCCATGTAACGCCATGTGCTCACGGCCCTTTCGCCAATAAAAAAAGACGCTTCGTTCCCGCGAATCACCCTAAACTTCGCCTTCGTGCAGAATTGAAGTTTTCCTGAAATTCTAAACGAATTCCACTTCGTTAGAATCTATTCGCCCATCTCTAGTGGTAACTGCGAGAGGGCATATTGCATGTTCCAATTTATCTGCAATAGCCTAGTCATGTACTGTAGGTTATAATCATATAAGTCTGTAGCAGCAAATCATGCAGTTTCCCAAGCTATATAGCTTACATCATTGACATCATCCTTATTATGGTTACAATTTTGAATTTAAGTTACATCCATAATAACGGATAATGGCTTTTTCCGAGCAGCATAGTTCTTTTGGAAGTTAAAAAGCTCAAGTTTAAGGTTGCTTTTTTCACGTTGCAGTAATGTCTCAGTAAGCCTGCTTCACATGGTTCATTTTTCTACTGTAAAAATACACCATGTCATGTATGACATGTGAATCTAGCCTTACTGAGACGCTACTGTAATGTGCAAATACAACCTTAAGAGGCTTTTTGACTTTTTCCAGGTGTGATTTTTATGTGGTTTTAACTTTAAGACAACTGTACCATGTGAGTACTTCCGAAATGCTCATTGCTGCCTGGACTATGACAACCTTGAGTAGTTAATCCTGAAAACCCTTAAAAGGTTGTTTCCACAGTTGTTCCTGGAGTCTGCTGAGCTGTATTTAGACCTTCCAAGAAATGAATGGCGACAAGTGCACAAGCACAGCCAATTCTCCAGAAAATTGCAAGTTGGGAACAGCACTTTATCCGGGCGAGAAGGAGACACATCACTAGCTTATTTTCAAGACATAGTTTTTTCCTTTGTTGCCAATATCTGTGGTAAATTGAGTTCAATCACAATGTTTACAGAGTGCTCATCACGAACTGCATCAAACATTTCAATGAATAGAACCAGTTCAGGGAGAGTTCCTCATTCAGCACCAACCAAACGAGGCACCATGCCAACTACAATGGATATAAACTGAAGCAATGTAAGTACCATGTATCCAAATGTGATAGTGGTACTCAGTGGACAAAACAGAATAAACTTTGTAGCAATCCAGGAGATGGAAGAAAATTTTTCATGACACTCCCCAAGAATCTTCCCGTAGGGGAGTCTGTGGGGAGGCGGGGGGGAGGGATGCTGTGGGGAGGGGAGGCTGTGGGGGGGAGTCGGTGGGAGGGGGGGCTGTGAGGAGGGAGGCTGTGGGGAGGGAGGCTGTGGGGAGGGATGCAGTGGGAAGGGGAGGCTGTGTGGAGGGATGCTGTGGGAAGGAGAGGCTGTGGGGAGGGAGTCTGAGGGGAGGGATGCTGTGTGTAGAGAGTCTGTGGGGAAGGGAGGCTGTGGGCAGGGAGTCTGTGGGAAGGGGAGTCTGTGAGGAAGGATGCTGTGGGGAGGGGAGGCTGTGAGGAGGGGAGGCTGTGAGGAGGGAGGTTTGGGGGGAGGGAAGGGGAAGATGTGGGGGAGGGGATCTTGGGGGAAGGGGAGCTGTTGGGAGGTGGCTGTGGGAGGGGAGGCGGGGTGGGAGGGGTATGCTGTGGAGGGATGCTGTGGGGAGGGATGCTGTGGGGAGGGAGGCTGTTAGGAGGGGAGGCTGTGAGGAGGGATGCTGCAGGGAGGAGGGCAGTGAGAAGAGGGCGGTGAGGAGGGAGCTGTGGGGGAGGGAGCTGTGAGGAGGGTGCTGTGGGAAGGGAAGGCTGTAGGAGGAAGCTGTGGAAGGGAGCTGGGGAGGGGGGGCCCGTGAGGAGGAATGCTGTGGGAAGGGAGGCTGTGAGGAGAGATGCTGTGGGAAGGGGAGGCTGTGAGGAGGGAGGCTGTGAGGAGGGATGCTGTGGGGAAGGATGCTGTGGGGAGGGAGTCTGTGGGAAGGGAGGCTGTGGGGAGGGATGCTGTGGGGAGGAATGCTGTGGGGTGCCATGCTGTGGGTGACATGCTGTGGGGGTGACATGCTGTGGGGTGACATGCTGTGGGGTGACATGCTGTAGGGGTGACATGCTGTGGGGTGCCGTGCTGTGTGGTGACATGCTGGGGATGACATGCTGGGGTTGACATGCTGGGGGTGACATGCTGGGGGTGACATACTGTGGGGTGCTGTGGGTGACATGCTGTGGGATGCTGGGGGTGACATGCTGGGGGTGATGCTGGGGGTGACATAAATTTTGGGATCTGGGGGGTGACAGGATGGGGGATGCTGGGGTGTGACATGCTGTGAGGTGCTGGGGGTGACACATTATGTGTGGTACTGGGGGAAGGGGGTGAGAGACATGTGAGTTGAGGGGAGGAGGGGGAGAGATGTGGGGTGTTGGGAGGGGTCAGGGTCAGAGACATGGGGTGTTAGGAATCCTATCCTGTTTTTATCCTACCTGCTGGCGTTGGGTATCTAAGCCTATCCTGTGTTATCCTCCCTGTTTGCGTTGGGTATCTAACCTATCCCGTGTTATCCTACCTGCTGGCTTCGGGTATCTAAGCCTATCCTGTGTTATCCTTCCTGCTGGCATTGAGTATCTAAGCCTATCCTGTGTTTTCCTACCTGCGGGCGTTGGGTATTTTAAGCCTATCCTTGTTATCCTACCTGCGGGCTTTGGGGTATCTAAGCACCCGTGTATCCTCCCTGCTGGCTTTGGTACAAGCCTATCCGTGTATCCTCCCCTGGCGTTGGGTATCTAAGCCTATCCTGTTTTATCCTACCTGCTGGCGTTGTGTATCTAATCTAAGCCTATCCTGTGTTATCCTACCTGCTTTTCCTGGCGTCTTGCGGCATATAGTGATGTGTACTGTACACACCGCTATACACTGGGTACTTTAGAAGCATGTGCTGGCTGGCGTGTACTTCTATAGCGGTGTGTGCCGACTCCCATAGGCTGTTACATGTCACTTTTCTTCCGGCGCGCAGTAGAAATTGGGGAAAACGGCAGCTAATCATAGCTTTCAGTGAGACCTATGAATTACTGTATTCGCGCACTGTACTACAGTGCATTGCACTAAGGGTGTATACCACTATATGGTCATTGTATGGTGGTAATATACAGTCTGCAGAGCCTGTGTACACTGGTGACTACCATATAGTAACTGTATGGTGGTTATATATAGTCTGCAGAGCCCGTGACACTGGTGACTACCACTATAAGGTCACTGTATGGTGGGTTTTTAGTGTTGAGCGATTTCGTTGGCTAAACGACATCGGGCGATAGTCGATAGTCGCCACCATCGATAAGGTTTTTCGATAGTGAGCAGTCGATTATGAGCAATGACCCCTTAAATTCTATGGGAGAGCAACAACACCCTTTATTCTTACACCCAAACAGAGCTGGAGAAGCTGGAATTAACAGCCACAACAGTCAAATGGGTACTGCTACATCTAAGCACAGCACTTAGCTAAAAAGCCACAGAAAAAAAGTCACACACCATTCACTACCCCTGTCTTGTACCACAGCATGCCCCTTTAAAACCTGCATCACCCACAAATTAAAAAGTGCCAGAAGGCAGTAATTATTTGAACCAAACATTTTACTTGAACGGGACTTAAATATCCCTTTTCCTGGGACGCAGCATGACCCTAAAAACCTGCATGACCCACAGATTAAAAAGTGCCGGAAAAAGTAGTCTTTGAACCAACTTTTTAGTTTAACTGGACATTGACAAACCCGTCCGGACTGCAGCATGACCCTTAAACCGCCCTGACCCACAGATTAAAAAGTGCCGAAAAAGGAGTCTTTCAACCACCATTTTTTTTCACTGGACATTGACTAGAACTTCCTGGACCGCAGTATGACCATTAAACCTGTCTGACCCCCAGATTAAAAAGTGCCGGAAAAAAGGGAGTCTTTAAAACCACCATTTTAGTTAAACGGGACATTGGGACAAACCCTGTCCTGGCCCGCAGCATGACCCTTAAACCTGTCTGACCCCCAGATTAAAAAGTGCCGGAAAAAGGAGTCTTTCAACCACCATTTAGTGAACGGGACATATACTGTCCCTGTCCTGGCCACAGTATGACCTTTAAAAACCTGCCCGACCCCCAGATTAAAAAGTGCCGGAAAAAGAGTCTTTCAACCACCTTTTTAGTTGAACGGGAATTGACTATCCCTTCCGGGCCAAAGCATGCCCCAGGGCCAGTTACAGTGGTTCGGTGAGAGCCCCTGGCCATCATCTATTAACTGCAGGTTAAAATCCCTGATACGCAGCACGAAAACTTAGCTAAGCAATGCGGAAGGAAGTGTAAACTCCCCTTCCTCGAACATTCGCCCGGGGAGCTGCCCCTCCAAAAAGGTGCGGACCAATTATTTCATTTGGGAAATACTGGGTTAACGCCCCTGTTGCCCCGTCCCTTTTCTTGGCACTTTTTCTCTTTTTACTCAACGCTGGAGGAAATGGTCTCGTATTTTTTTCTCTTCCGTGTTCCATTTTTAAAAGTCCGGGAAAAAGGATCTTCAACCCCCTTTTTATTTGAACGGACATTGACTATATCTGTCCTTTACCCAGAATACCATTAAACCTGTCATCCACAGTTTTAAAAAAGTGCCGAAAAAGGAGTCTTTAACCACCTTTTAGTTAACGGACATTGACTAACCTTCCCTGGACCGCAGTATGCCTTTAAACCTTCTGACCCCCAGATTAAAAAGTCCCCGAAAAAGGGAGCTTTAACCACCTTTTAGTTAACTGGACATAAACTTTCCCTGTCCTGGCCACGGGTAACCTTAAACCTGCTACCCCCAATTAAAAAGTGCCAAAAAGGACCCTTTCACCACCATTTTAGTTAACTGGATATTGACTTACCTGTCCTGCCACAGCTCCCCGGGGCCGGGATTTTAAGTGGGGGGGTAGACCCAGCTGGCTCATCACTTTTAACAGGCGGTTAAAATCCCCTGTGACCAGCAACAAAAACTGTCATGCAAAAGCAAGGGGGAAAGGGGGAAGGGGAAAACCTCCATTCCCATGCACAGCAAGACCGGGTACGCTTGCCCCCCCATATAGTGCGACCAATTGACTTCATGGAAAACTGGTGGTTAAGCCCCTTTTGGGGCACCCGGGGCCCTTTTCTTGGAAATTTTTTCTCATTTTACTCAACTGGGAGAAATTTCTCTGTACTTTTTTTCCTGCCCGTTTCCCATTTTCAAAATCCGGAAAAAAGGAGTCTTTAAACCACCATTTTAGTTGAACTGACATTGACTATATCGTCCTGTACCGCGAATGACCATTAACCTGTCTGACCCACAGATTAAAAAGGCCGGAAAAAATTTTTAAACCACCATTTTATTGAACTGGACATTGACTAACCTTTCCACCGCATATGACCTTTAAAACCCTTTCTGACCCCAGTTTAAAAAAGTGGGAAAAAAGGATCTTTCAACCACCATTTTAGTTAACGACATATATGTCCCGTCCTGGCCCCATTTTACCATTAAACCCTGTCTCCCCCCAATTAAAAAGTCCGAAAAAGGACTTTCAACCACCTTTTTTATTTAACTGGACATTGACTAACCGTCCGGCCACACATGCCCCGGCCATTACAGGGGGTCGGTAGAGCCCGGCTCGTCATCTCTCAAAACATGCAGGTTAAAATGCCCTAGAGCACAACGAAAACTGTCATCTAACAAGGCAAAGCGGAATGGAGAACCCAGCCTCCCATACCCCCAGACCGGGGCCCTTTTCCCCTCCATATGGGGCACCAATTGAGCTTCACTTAAATACGGGGGTTAACGCTCCTGTTGCACCCATTGCCCTTTTTCTTGCATTCTTTTTTTCATTTTCTAAACGTGCGGAGGAAATTGTCTCTGATTTTGTTCCTGCCCTTTCCTATTCAAAATGCCGGAAAAAGATCTTTCAACCACCATTTTATTGAACGGCATTGACTATACTGCCTGTACCCAAATGACCTTTAAACCTTCTACCCACAGATTAAAAAGTCCCCAAAAAGGAGTCTTTAAACCACCATTTTATTTTCACTGGAAATTACTATACCTTCCGCCCACAGCTGACCCCAAAACCCTCATGACCCCCGTTTAAAAAAATGCCAAAAAAAGGGAGCTTTCAACCACCTTTTTAGTTGAACGGGGACATTGCACCTGCCTGGCCACAGCAGACCCCAAACCCGGGACCCCAGTTTAAAACTCCCGGAAAAAAGGAGTCTTCAATCACCATTTTAGTTTCACTGGACATATACTGCCCCTGCCCCGGTAGCGTTGCCCCCCCCTATGAGTGGGACAAATTGACTCACTTGAAATACTGGGGTTAAAACGCCCTTTCCACCCATTTTCCCTTTTTTTTGGCATTCTTTTTCTCTTTTTAAATTTAAGCGGGAAAAATTTGTCTCTGTATTTTTGTCTCTGTCCTTTCCATACTCCATGCCTCTGAATAACCCACATCTGTCAAGTTTCCTGTACCTCCCTTGTACAATTCAAGGAATTTTTTTCCCCTTTTTTGTACATGCAATTTTTTTAGTGTTAATTTCTGAAAACACATTTTTAAAATAGATGAACCCCACCATTCTTTGTTCTTTTTTTTTAATTGTATTAAATAATTGTCCAATACGGGATTAACTATGTAAAGACTTGCAAAAACAATTTTTTTGCAATTTTTTCCATTAACAGTGTCCACCTATTCCTGTTTCTGACAGCACCATCACCCTTAGCCACTTTTGACTTTTTTGAAGAAAAAATGTCGTTTAGAAACAACATTTTTTTAAAAAAGGACCTGTATATGCTGCATTTCAAAGCAAAAGCCCCCAAAAATTTCAAAGCATGCCCCTTAAACCATTTTGGACAAGGAAGAACAAATTTCTTTTAAAACAAATTTTTTTATAATAGACCTGTAGTAAGCGCTTTAAACAAAATGCCCCAAAAATTAAAAAGCTCCCCTTGAGCCTTTGGGACGTTTGTGAAGAACAAATGCCCCTTAAAACAACATTTTTTTTATAATAGCCCTTAGTCATAAAAATACTTCCACCACTGTTAAAAATTGTGAGGAGAAAATGCCATTAAACCACATTTCTTTCCAAGGACCAGATTATTGCTGTATCTCACAGCACCCCCAAAAAAATTAAAATAACTTCTCACCAATTAAAAATTGTGAGGGAGAAATGCCACTTAAAACCACATTTTCTTCCAAAAGGACCAAATTAAGTTTATCTCACCAACATGACCTCAAAACCTTGACAATTGAAAACTTTTTAAGATAAAGGAGTAAATGGAATACGTGTTTGCAAAAACCCTTTTGCCTTTTACATCCCCACACAAAACCCACAAAATAACGTTGGAAAAGAGAATAAAATTTTGAGAAGAAATATCATTTAAAAAAAACATTTTTCAAGGGACCATTTCTGTTTTAAAGAGAATGTAAAGACCGAACTAATCTGCCCGCAATTGGCCACAACATCATCAAGATCCATCCAAATTTTCATTTTATGAAAGTCAAACGATCCACAATTTTGGGGAAAGCCGACGTTTTGTCTTTAATAAATCCCCACTGTGTTGAAGTCCGCCAGATATGACCTGGCTGCTGGGCGGGACAACACCTCATGGCTACAGCCACGGGGCCCATTTCGTCCTTTTTTGGATACCCAAAGTCTTTTGGGGTCCGACACATACAAAAACATCGTTTTTTGAGACGCAGATATCGGCACCGATCTTAAACTGATTCTGTTGTGGATGTTCCCTCATTGCACTTTGGAGGGGGTAAACAAGTTTTCCCAGGGGTCACCCATTGGGCTTCTGCCACCTTGCCTGCGCTGCCGCTACCCTTTTCTGGCACTCACTGCGTCATCCTGATTGTTTTTTCCACCGGACTTTTGGGGGAAAATGAAGCAGACGCAAAAGTCTTCATTTTGATAAATCAAAAGGGTCTCCATTTCCTGCATTTTTTACCCATTGGGTGGTGAAGGGAAAATCGTTTTTTGTTTTGTACCGGGATCCAGAAGGGGGGGCCACCCATAACTTTTGTTCATTTTGATGGCCTTAAGGAGAAGTTGAAAATGGAGCACCAAACACTCATTGAGAGTGACCTTGATTTCCCAACCCGGGGTCGAGGGCACTACAACGATTTTCCTCATTTTCCTCCTCCCCTCAAATTCGCGCCAACCCCTTTTTCCAAGCAGGGACGTGGGTAACATCTTTAGGAAACCTCCTCCTCCTCCCCCTCTCCTCCGCACAGCTTCAAAAACCCCCCTGACTTGCCTAATATCCCCCTGGAGCTGAAACCCCCCTTTTGCACTAGCTCGGGACCCGAACCACTGCCTAATAAACCGATGAAATTGTGAAATTTCCCCCGGGCCTTGGGATTTGACGAAAAAGGCCCCCTTTTCCGCATCTTTTCCTCTCCCCCCCGTCGCGGCGGATTTTTTTGTTTCAGAGTGCCCAAACGATCTTTTCCAAACAAGATAACCACAATCTATGCTGACAAGGCATTTCCCACTGACCATTTTGGGGGTTTCTTCAAAACGGGAAAGGGAGGGCAAGCTTTTTCACCGCCTCCACCTCGGTTGGCTCAACACCCCGTTTTCCGTACCGCTGCTTTCGGGCCCAGTGTCACTTCGTACTGCGTAATGCTTTGGGGCGTGGCTGCCACAATCGCGGGACAAGGGGAGGTGGAATTCCAGCGTGTTGCCACGTCAACAATGAACTTACGGGGGGGCCGAGCGACGCTGCAAAAGCAGCCAGGCGGGGCAAGAGGGTGCGAAGGGGGGGAATCGAACTCAGAAATCCCTTTTTCAGAGGGATCCAAACCCGGGGACCTTTTGAAATTTCTGACACGGGTTCATGACATGTTCCAGCAAGGAATCTCCACCTACAATCTTAAGGGGGGCCCAATTTCGCCCGTTAAAAACGCACACCACCTTGCCTGGCACAAAGGGTCTTTCACCCACCAGCCTCGGCTCGTTGCGGAGAGCCTCCACACTCCTACCGTGTGGGGGGGTCTCCAAGAAATTAATTTCAAAATGCTTTTGGGTTTCCTGGGCCCGTGATGCCACCCCGAAAAACCGGGGAAAGACCCGCACCATCCCTCCCGTTTTGAAACTCGCCGACCTGAAGCAACCGTCCACCCCCCGAGACATCACCCACCACCCATGACTTCACAGGAAAATAGCGGCCTTGGCCCCTTACATCCATGGTTTTGGGGGTCAATGGACTTTTTCCGACACAATGCAACAACCGCTTGAAATTTTAATGAACATTCTGGCCCTGCAGGGACAGCTTTTGGGAAAGAAATCCTCTCGCATCTTTTTATTGGGGGGAGCAGGCCAGACTGGGGGAACCCATTGTGTCCCCCCAGACGGAAAGGCAACATTTTCCCAAGGGCCCAAAAACCGGCAATGCCACATTCAGCTTTTGCTTTTTGGGTGGGTTTGGGGGGAATGTTTTCTTCTTCTCCCAAACCTGTAGACAGAAGGGGGCTGCTAGACGGGGCCCCTGTACGCGGCCGTTTCGCAAACTGGGGGGAAGAAAGGGGGTTATGGGTCCCCTGGGGGTTTTGGGGAAATCGGCGACGGGGAGGCTGAAGCGAGGCTGATCCCGATCATGATCTAAACATGGGGACGAGGAACCTTGGGGGGGGAGAGGGGGCGGGGACAGGGTGTGACAGTGGGTTGGGGCCCGCTCGTCCCGGCCTTTTTTGGCCCAAGTGTTCCTCCATTTCAACTCATGCTCCTGCATGTGACTAGACATGTTTGGGGGTGGTTAACCCCTAAGTTTTTTGCCTCTACTTAAAGCGTTTTACTTGAGGTCCTGGACCTTTTTGATGGCGATTAGGGCGGGGGTTTGCGCTGACCGGGCTGGCGGGAAACAAAATCATGGGCTTCTGCACCGCCCCCTCCCTTTTTGTGGCGGACCCATTGACACTACCCCACGCTCCTCCTCGTCCACTGATAAGCCCGCAAGCAAATTTTGCGAAAAACCCAAGGATCCCAATGTCATCATCATCACACAAAACAAGTACTTGGTCGCCTACATTTTGCATCCAAAGCGCGGGGTACAACAAGGCATGCAAGGGATTGCAACCGCCCGGATTTTTGCCGATTACTCTTCCTTCTCCCCCTCTGATGGCATCAAACTGGTGTCAAGCAACTAAACTCCTCTTGATCTTTTTAAAAAGCCTTCTGACCCCCAACCCCATTTTGTCATCAAAAAAGGTCTTCAGAAAATGGGTTATCCACAGTGGGACACATTTTACATTGGGCTCCCTTTGCTTCAGTTGGACATGACCTGATGCGAGATGACATTTGTGGGCCCTGATGGGAGGACGGGAGTAAAACGCTGGAGCAGGGGTTCATTAACCACTGAAAGAAAAGATTGGCGACGCGTTCAACTGAGATTCACAGGCCCTGACCCAGCGATACACCTGATGGTCCTGCAACCGATGATCCGCGGGATGCGTGTTGTTGCCAGCACTGAAAACACCTTTTCTTTACCCTACCCCCCATGGCACCCCCCCTTTCTCGCTTACCACCTAATTTCGCTCCGTTTAAAATATAAAAATTTTGGAAGGTATGGGAAAATTTTGGAAATCTATTATTAAACGGCAAATCACAGCATTCTAAATCCCCCTAATCAAAACAAAATGCTGATTCAATTTAACAAACTGGACTGGCAAAAGTCAAAAACCACGTATCTTTTTAGAAACGGGTGATACAAGGGTTTTTTTTTTTACCTTTCAATTCACCTTGGTGACTAAAAATTGCGTATCCATATAAGGGCATGCTATCCCGAATAACAAAGCTCAGTGCGCCAAAGTCAAAAAACACGTACTGGTTTTTAATTCATGATACAAGGATTTTGGCACCTTTTAATTCACCTGGGGTACATAAAATTGCTGTAAAGAAATAAGTGCACACTATTGAATGAACAAATCTGGGCGGGCAAAAGTGCAAAAAACACGATCTTTTATGTTTTCTAAATACAATTGTTTTTGGTCCTTTCAATTCACCTGTGGGGACTATAAAAATTTTCTGTATCAATATAATCACCATCTAATGAACAAAGCTCATGGCCCCAAAATCAAAAAACACATCGTTAGTATTCGATGAAAAAGGTTTTTTGCACCATCAACCTTGCGACTACAAATTGCTGGGGTTCTATTTAAGTGAAAAAGGGGGAATACAACAATGGGGGAATGGGTAAAATTAAAAAAAAAACCATCTGAAAGTATACTGATAAAAAAAGTGAGTTTTGACCTAACAAAGAACCTCATTAACAAAATGATTGTACCTAAAAAAATTCACACTGCCCAAACCAGGGGAAAAATTTCAATAGCAAAAAAGTTTTAAAAATGAAAATTGCAGTGCAATGTCACACTAAGTCTTGGGGGAAATTACCATGTCCTTTATAGAGCTTGTCGTGTTCCCCCGGGGCTCAACCCCCCCCCCCCCCCCCGTGCCCCTTAAAAGCGATAGATGCGGCGTAAAATTCTCTGCTAACTACCTAAAACTTCCAAGTCTAATCTAACAACAGCAATAGTAAAGGTTTTTTCGTTCAAAAAAAGTAAATTTTGCTGAAGTTTGGGGACACAAGCGCACGCCAACATATAAACGCTGAAGACACTGAGGCAGAAAGGGAAGGGGTGTTCTATTTAAAACGAGGGCATTATTTTTCCACCAATCGCAACCATACACATCCCAAATGACGCGCAAACACATCCCCGTCATGACGTGCACACACATCTCACCCTCCTATTCTGAACGATTGGCTGGCTGCCAAAAAGTCTGGAAGCCCGAAAAAAGCGGATATTAAAGATTATGTCCATTTTTAACTAAATTAAACGCGGATCGAAAAAAACCGATTTCAAAAAACCGTGCCGATTTTTAACTTGTCGATAAAAAACGCCAACACTATGGGGTATAATCTGCAAGCCTTTTACACTGTCTACCCTAAGGTCACTGTGTAGGAATTACGGTCTCAAGCCTGTGGGCACGGTGTCTACCACTTATATCACTTATGGAGGAACATACAGTTTGGAGACCTGTGAACACTGGTTCCCACCATTATATGGGGCACTGATGGGGTAATATACTCTCCCCGACCCGGTGACACTGGTGTCTACCACTATGGCCATGTAAGGTGGTAATAACAGCTGTAAGCCGTTCACTGGTTTTGTATATTACCTCCATACAGTGACCATATAGTGGGAACACCAGGTACACGGCTCATCATACTGTTACTACCACATACATACCCTATAGTGGTAGGACCAGGGCACGGCACTGAGACTGTATATTACCTCATACAGGACCAAAGTGTTTGACACTAGTGACACAGGGGTCTCAGTTGTATATTACCTCCTTTAACAGTGACCATATTTTGATAGACACCGTGTACACAGGCCCCGCAGCCCTTTTTTAAAACCCTCCATACAGTGCCCATTTTGGGGTAGGGTACCAGTTTTTCACAGCTCGGCAGGCTGTATTTTTACCCCCCTTTACAGTGACCATATAGTGGTAGACCCATTGTAACGGGATCATATATGTATATTTCCACCATAAAATGCCATATAGGGGTACCCCCTTGGGGCAATGCCCCTGAAAAGAAACCATGGCGAAATACGTTTTTCCCCATGCTCTAAACTGAAAGCTATGTTTAGCCCCCGTTTTCCCAATGGGGAAATCGCCCCGGGAAAGGAAAGTGACATGTAAAAGTCTTGGGGCCCGGCACACCCCCCGCTATAGAAGTAAACCCCGGCCAGAACATGCTTCTAAAGTACCCAGGTATAGCGGGTTTACGTACACATCACTATAGGGCCGAAAGTGCCAGAAAAAGCGGGGTGGGATAAACGGGATGGGGCTTAGATACTAAAACGCCGCGGGTAAGATAAAAAACGGGATGGGCTTTTAGATCCCCCAAAGCCAGCAGGTAGGAAAAACACAGGAAAAGGTTAGATACCAACGTCAGCGGGTAGGATAACAAAAGGAAGGTTTAAAGATCCCCAAACCCGCCGGGCGGGTTTAGGATAACAAGGAAGGTTTTGATCCCCAAACCCCAGAGGTAGGAAAAAACCCCGGGATAGGCTTGAAAACCCACCCCCACCCAGGTGGATAAAAAGGATAGGCTTGGGATCCCCAACGCCAGAGGTAGGTTAACCCCAGGATAGGCTTAGATACCCAAAGCCAGCAGGTGGGTTTAACACAGGTTTGGCTTAGATACCCAACGCCGGGCAGAAAGGGATAACACAGGATAGGTTTTAAAGAAAACCCAAAGCCAGCCCCGTAGGAAAACACGGGATGGGCCCAAAGATATTTCAACGCCACCAGGTAGGAAAAACACATTTTTGGGGGCCCTTAAAGTTTATTTAAATGCCAGCAGGTAGGAAAAACACAGGAAAGGTTAGATACCCAACCCCAAAGGCGGGTAGGATAACCAGGATGGGCTTAGAAAACCCAAAACCCCCAGCAGGTAGGATAACACCATGCCCTCTGACTCTGCCCCCTTTCCCAACCCCCCCCATCTCTCCACCTCCTCCCCTCAACCCACATGCTCTCCCCCCCTTTCCCCCAGCCCCACACATCATGGGGCACCCCCCAGCACCCCACCTTTTTCACCCCCAGAAATCCCAAAACATGTCCCCCCCAAAGCACCCCCACATAAATGTCCCCCCCCCATCCCTTTCATGCCCCCCCCCAGCATCCCACATCATTTTCCCCCCAAAACCCACATCATGTCACCCCCAATGTCCCCCCCGGGCCCCCCACAGCATGAACCCCCACCCACCCCCCAGTTGTCACCCCCGCATTTTCCCCCCCCGCATGTCCCCCCCCAGTATGTCCCCCACGGGCCCCGGCCCCCAAAGCTTGCCCACTCCACAGAAGGTCACCCCAAGCATCCCCCCCCAAACGCATTCACCCCCCCCATCATGCCCACTCCCCAGCTTGTCACCCCCACATCATTCACTCCCAGCATGTCCCCCCACAGCATCACCCCCACATCGGGTCACCCCCCCCAGAAATGTCCCCACAGCAGGGCCCACCCCCACAGAACCCCCTGCCCTCAAAATGGCATCCCCAGGGGTTTCACCACAGCATGTCACCCCCAGCATCCCTCCCACAGCATTTCACCCCACAGCATGGCTTTCCCACAGCATGTTACCACACAGAAACACCCCCCAAAAAGCACGGCCCCCCACAGAATCCCCATCCCACAGCATCCCACCACAGTCTCCCTTCCCCCCGCATCCCCCCCCACACCCCCCCCTTCCCCACCATCAGCACCCCTCCCCCCCAGCCTCCCCCCCCACACTCCCTCCTCACACCCTCCCCTCCCCACAGCATCCCTCTACAGCCTCACCCCCCCCTCCCAAATCCCCCCCAAACAGCATCCCCCCTCCAGCTCCCCTTCCCACAGCCTCCTCTCCTCACAGCCTCCCCTTTCCACACCCCCCTCCCCCCCCCCCCCCCCACAGCACCCCTCCTCACGGCCCCCCCTCCCCAAAAAGCATCCCCCCCCAAACACACCCCCCTTACCACCCCTCCCCTTAAAAAAAGCCTCCCCTCCTCACCCCCCCCTCCTAACAGCCCCCCTCCCCACAGATCCCCCCACAAAATCCCCCCCCCCACATTTCTCCCTCCCACACCTCCCCTCCCCCCAAGCATCCCCCCCCAACAGCCCCTTCTCCAGCCCCCCTTTCCCCCCAGACTCCCCTTCCAACAGCATCCCTCCACACAGCCTCCCTCCTCACACCCTCCCCTCCCCACAGCATCCCTCTCCAAAAGCCCCCCACGCTTCCCTCCCCACGCCCCCCCTTCCCCAACAGCATCCCTCACCACGGGCCCCCCCCTTTCCCCCACAGCCCCTTTCCTCACAGCCCCCCCTCCTCAAAAAGCCCCCCCTTCCCCCGGGTTGCCCCCCCTTCCCCAGCTTTCCTCCTCAAACAGCCTGCCCTACTCACAGCCCCCCTTCCCCATAGCATCCTCCTCACACCCCCCCCTCCTCACAGCACCCCCTTCCCACAGCTCCCCCCTTTCGCGCCTCCCTTCCCCACACCCCCTTTCCCCACAGCCTCCCCTTTTCCCCTTTCCCTCCCTACATAGCCTCCCCCCCTCACAGATCCCTCCCACAGCCCCCCCTTTTCCCAACGGGATCCCTCCTAAAGCCCCCCCCTTCCCACAGAAATCCCCCCCCAAAAGCCTCCCCTTCCCACAGCACCCCTTCCCCCACGCCCCCCTCCTCACAGCCTCCCCTTTCCCACAGCCTCCCTCCTCACAGCCTCCCCTTCCCACAGACTCCCTCCTCAAAGCCTCCCTTTTTCAAAACCCCCCCTTTCCCCACAGCCCCCCTCCTCCAGCCTCCCCTCCTCCAGCATCCCTCCTCAACCCTTCCCCTTCCCACAGACTCCCCTCCCCCCCAACAGCCTCCCCTTCCCACACCCCTTCCCACAGCCCCCCTCCTCATAGCCCCCCCTCCCCACGCCTCCTCCCCCCAAAACAGCCTCCCCCCCCCAAAAAGCTTCCCCTTCCCACGCCCCCCCCTTTCCCCCAAAACCCCTTCCCTTCCCACAGCCTCCCCCCCTCACGCCCCCCCTTAAAACCAGACCCCCTCCCACAAGCCCCCCCCTTTCCCCAAACAGCCCCCCTTTCCCCACATCCTCCCCAAAAGCCCCCCTCCCCACGCCTCTCTTCCCCACACCCCTTCCCCCCCCACAGCATCCCTCCCCACAGCCTCCGTTTCCCCACATTTTTCCCTCCCCCACCTCCCCTCCCCAAAAGCCTCCCCTTCCACAGCTTCCCCCCCCTAAACAAAAATTCCCCCCTCCCACACACCCCCTCCTCACGGCTTTCCCTCCTCTCAGCCCCCCCTTCCCACAGCCCCCCCCTCCCACCCCCCTCCCCACCGGACCCCCTCCCCACACCCTCCCCCCCCAAGCCCCCCTCCCACAGACTCCCCTTCCCAAAAGCATCCCCCCCCAAACCACCCCCCCCCTTCCCACAGCATCCCTCCCCCAGCCTCCCCCCCCACGGCACCCCTCCCCACAGTACCCCTCCCACAGCCCCCCTTACCTTAAATTTGTTCCAAGTTTGTATTCAGGTAGAACAAAAAAAAGTTTCCATTTTTTTAAAGCATTTTTTTCCCCCCCCCCCCCCCCCCCCCCCTTAATCCAGTAGGAAGGGGGGAACTTGAAATTTAATAAATGGTTTTAAATCCCAATTTTAAATTTTTGGGGAAGGGGTTCATTTACGGAGCCCCCCCCCTACCACAATGGGCACCCTGGGGTTTTTTGCAAAATTTTAAAGAAAACTTCGGGAGAAAGTCCCAAAATTTGGTTTTTAAAAGGGGGAATTTGGGAGTGGGTTTCCCTTCCCAAATTTTAATGCCCAAAAAAACCTATTCCCCCCTCCAAAAAAAAACTTTGTAATTGTGTTTGGGTTTGGGATAAAATGGGTTTCCCCAAATTAATTTTTATAGGTTAACCCAGAAGATTTTTTATGATTTTGACTCAAAAAATAAATTTTTCCCCTTTATTCATAAAAAAACAATGTTTTTTCCCCGCCTTGCCCACCGGGCTTTACAACAATAGAATCATTACCCTTAAGCCAATATAATGTTTTCCTTTCTGATAAAAAATTTAAGAAAATTTAAAATTTCCGTAATACAGCAATATTAAAATTATTCAACGGTGAGCCGGATAACAATGGAGGAAAAAAACACAAAAATTGATACCTCCACTGAAACATACATTGTTGCGCGATTTTCCCATCAGATACACACAGTTTTTGTTCAACAAGCTAAAAAAGTTTCAAATTAGAGCTGTTTTCCAAATTGCCAAAAAAATTATCACCCAAAAACCCAAAATCCAAAGAATCCATAATCAGTGGCCCTTTCATCTTTTCTAATCGTTTTTTTTGGAAAACCATTTTTTTTAAATACAGTTTAAATAAATTTTAATAAATTCAACGTTCTCAGATACCCCCCCAGCCAATTTGATTTAGAGGAACAAAGGTTTTTGGTTTTATACAAAAATTCAAAATTCTTAAAGAAAATGTTGGGCAAACATCACTAAAATATTGTAATTGGTTATTTTATAAATTTATTTATTTATTTATATATTTATTACTACTCACAGTACCCTGGGATGTAGAATTCAGAGGTATATCTACTTATATTTCTCCAAGATACCTGCTTCCTCTTCATACTTCCCCAAGTTGAGGGATAGTTTAATCTTTTTTCTACCACCTCGGCGGATCCTGAGCCTATGCGGTTTTTTGATGGCTGTCCATTTATGTCGCCAATCGAGCCCTCGATGATCGCATTGTCCCGCTATCATCCATGGTACTCGAATTGGAACCAGAGTCAGTTGTCCAATAGTCCGCCTGAGTTTTTGCTCTTGGTTTTCTTCCAACTCGTCTTATGCGTTGTTGATTTATCCATAAAAGTCTTGTCTAAATCTTTAAACAAGCTTACAAAACAAACCGTCCTCTTTTCTTTTTAATAAAATTTTGTTAGGTACAAATTTTTGCCATTTTAAAATAACATTCCATTGGCCTCGTTAATCGTGTTTGAATTTTTTTTCCCAAACAAACTTAATCACACCCAAAACCCAAACTTGCGGGGTTCAAGTGTTGCAAATGGGTTTGTTTCCACTTACTCACAAAATATTTATCATCTTGGTACTTAGAAACTTCTTTGAAACCCTCAGGCATCTAGGCGTACGTTCAGTTTCATAATAGGATGGTAAGGTGTTATTGGTCTAAAATAATTTAACTTCTTTCTCAGTTAAAGTGAAAACAAAATTTTCCAATAAACAGGTGTTTAAAATTTTACCCCTTTTCACTGTGTTACATTGTCAAAAAACTGCCCATTTTTTTGACCACCCCCCAAAGGGATGATTTTACAATGCGATTCAGACATATTTTTATCCTCCATTGCTGAGGCTGTCTCCATTAAATTGGGATGTGCTCAGATTGTCCATAGCAAAAAGTCCAAACAATCAAACCAGTTCAGGGAGAGTTCCTCAATCTGCACCAACCAAACGAGACGCCATGCCAACTACAATGGATATAAACTGAAGCAATGTAAGTACTTTGGGCGACAGGTATGATTTATGGCGCTTAGACGTGAATTTTAAAGTTTCATAAGAATAAGGAATGTGCCGATTTTTTGAAAACCCGGGGCCCCTGGGTATAAAAACAGCACTTTTTTAGGCTCAAACGACCAGTTAAGTCTGCGTTAAAAGCAGATACGTCGCGGAGAGCAGGGCCACGTAGGGCTTTCCAGGAGGAAAACCCCCGGAGGTCAACGGGGGCTGCCGAGATAAGCTTCTGGGAATTATGTGCTCTGGAGTATTTCTTTACCCGCCACGTCGGGGGGCATGGGAGAGAGCTCGGGTCTACATTCTTTTCTCACCGAAAATGGATCTGGAAATCGAACCCGGGGAAAAAAGGCACCACCTAGCCTGGCGTGGGTTAAAGTCGCTGAGCCTCTGGAGATATTGGAGGTTCTTGCAGTTAAAAGATGTTATGGGGGACAGCACCCTCCAGCAATAACGCCTTTCCTCCAACCACTTTAGGGCTAGTACCCCCGGTCCCAATCGTGTAATTCCTCTGGCCAAAGAGAACTTGGGGGAAAAAACCACACGTTAAGTCTTCCCGTGGGCCCTTTTTGCATAAACTGCTCCCCCCCACAGACGAGGCATCCACTTCCAACGTGAAGGGTTTCGGGGGATCCGGGCAAAAGGATGGATGCCATAAGAAGGCGGCTTGAGCTTCGAAAATCCCTTTCGGCTCGGGGGGCCAGCGTGGGGGGTTTAGCTTGTTTTTTGGGAAAGGGCCACTATCAGAGCCACAGCGTGAGAATGGGGATGAATTGGCGGTAGAGTTACAGAACCCCAGGAAGCGTTTATAGCTCGCAGACCGACTCGACGTGGCCACTGCAAACGGTGACAGTTTGCTGGATCCACCCCCGTAGGCTTGGTCAAAATGACATAACCCAGAAACGAAGGCAGTCTGATGAAGAGGCATTCCCCCTACTTGAATACAGAGGTTCTCCCGGGGACGCTTTAACCCTGCGAACATGGGTGCGGGGGTCCGAGTCAGGGGGAGTACACCAAGATGCATCAATTAAACCACCACGTAATGTAAAGAGGTCTTGAAGATTTCATTCACGGTTCCTGGGAAAACGGCGGCGCTTACACGTCCAAAAGGGGATTACCAGGTACTCAAATGCCCATCCTGGTGTTGAAACCCTCTTCATTTGCGCCCTTGGGGATTCGGACCAAGTTGTGGGCCCCTCTCAATCCCAATTGGAGAAAATCTTTGCGCCCCGCAACGGTCAAAACTTATGTGAAACACGGGAGTGGGTACCGGTTTTTCACCGGATCTTGTTCGACCCCGGGAGTCAAGCGGGGCCTAAGGTACGTCCTTTTTCTTTACGAAAAAAAAAAACCCCCCCCCGCGGGAGGAGGGGTTTCGGATAAAACCCCCTTCCCAAATTTTCCGGATGTACTCTGACAGGCTTGGGGTTTAGAACCGAAAATGGGTAGATCTGTGATGAAGAGGGGCAACACTGAAGGGAAATTTTATTTTTTATGCAAAACCCCCACGGCGGGGCATGGCTTTGGGGAAAAGGGTGGGTCGCTAAGCAGCTCCCCACTTATGGTAGGACAAACGGTTTTTTTCCCCGGGGGGCCCCCGGGGGGCCGTTAATGCTTCACTAGGGAAATGGGGGATGAATTCCCAGCCGAGCCCGAATCCAGAAACGCCGAACCTGGAACAAGTACCACCTCAGACACGACCGCCGGCATCAACAGGAGGGAGGGGGATTTGCACCTGGAATGCCTCTCCCCCCAGATCCCAGGTACGGGAGTTTCCCGCAGGCTTGGGGCCTTGGACAACTCCTCCGAAAATGCCTGGCTGCCCAGTAGACAAAGTTCCTTTCCGAGCTGGCCAACCTTGCTAGAGAAGCCCGATCAATCCATGGGCTCCTCGGGGGGGGTTGCGCTGGGGCCCGGGCCTCTGGAACACCGGGCCAGGCGAGAAACCCGGGGAAGTTGGGTAGCTGCGCCTTGCCAAGCTCCTCTTCCCGCTCAGTAAGACACATCAAAGCGGGTGGCCAAACGGATCAAGACACGAGGGAAGATGGGGGTGTCCCTTGCGGGCCAAGACGTCCCTTTAAACCCGGGTTTAAAAACCCTTTCTTAAGGACACCAGAGCGGCCTGGTTCCATGACAGCTCGAGGCCAAGGGCGGAAATTTCACCGCGTAGTTCCTACGACAGATCCCCCTGGCGTAGTTTAGAAGGGTGTCTCGGGGGAAATGCCGGCGGGTTCCCCGAAACGTTGCGGAAATCATGAGGGAAAGAGTGTAGGTCCCCGTTCACCCGGTCATTTCCTGTCCCACAGAGGTGTAGCCCATGCCAGGGCCTTCCTGGTGAGTAGACCGACCACGAAAGCCACCTTCGCACGTCCGGACAGGAACTGGTCGGCCATCAGTTCCACGTGCAAGGAACATTGGGTGATGAACCCCCTGCAGAGTTTCGGGTCTCCGTCGAACTTGGATGGGAGCAACAGCCGAAGCTTGGGACCCCTGAGAGCCATAGGAACCGTTGAGGGAGGAACAACCACTGGAGATGGCGGAGGTTGCTGCTGCTGAGCGGTGATGAGCTGCTGCACCAAGGAGGAGAGTTGCTCGAGCTGCTGCGCTTGCTGCGCGATCTGTTGGGATTGCTTGACCACGACGGTGGTGATGTTGGCAACGCTCGGCAAGGGCGCCTTGGCGGGATCCATGGCCGGATCCTACTGTAACGGTCTGGTAGCGGATCCACTGGACCACCGCAAGCGATGGTGGAAGCCCGCGCCAGGGAGCGGAATCTAAGTAGGTCCCGGTATTCACCAGAGCCCGCCGCAAAGCGGGATGGACTTGCTGCGGCGGGAGTCTACCAGGTCGCTTCCACTGGCGTGGCTTGCTTGCGGTGGCGGCCAAGAGTAGGCGAGGTACAGAATCGGCAGGCAGGCTCTATCGGGACAGGCAGAGGTCAGGACAGGGGCTGGTTCTTGAACGGCGGGAAAGTCAGGGCTGGCGCAAGATTCGTAGTCAGTAAACTAGCTGGGTTTCGGTACAGGGCAGACAGAAAGGCAAACTAGGAACGCTTTTCCGGGGATATACCCCAAAGGACCCGGGAAAGGGCCCAGAAGGGCCGGGACTTAAATAAGCATGCTGGGCAATGACCAATTACCGGCGCCTGCCCTTTTTAAAAACTCAAACTCCCGGGCGCGCCGCCCCCAGGGTGGACCACGCCCGCGGACGGAGACGGGCTTACAGGCGTGCCCGGTGAGGGGACCCCAAACCCCCGACGGGGGGACGGGCTCCGTGGGGCTCCCAGCAGGGATGCGCCTGCGCCCCGGGGACGGGGGCCCGGGGAATCCTGAAGCGTAAGGTTAAAATACTGCAGTGCCCAAAAGGGCCCCCCCTGCTCAAAGGGCACAGTGCAGGCCCCGAAGTTTGCCAATGAACACCGGGACATTCGGGATGATTGGGAAAGATGCGGGGCAATGAAAAAAAATTTTGCCCTTTGCATAAATTAAACTCTCAGTTTGGGGGAAGAGAAATGCTTTTTATGACCCAAAGAAAACCGTTCCCCCCATCAACAGGAGGGGAAAATTATGTCTTGGGGGTTTTCCCCTGCTAAGGGGGACAGGGCTACTTCACCGATCAATTGGAGAATGGGTGGGGCCATGTACCATAAAATCCCAAAACAACCCCCTTCCCCTGTCAGGACATTAAAAATGGGGCGTGGCTGGGGCTTTCCCGCTAGACAATGACCCAAAAAATTTCAGCCAAGGCAACAAGGGGTGGCTCAAAAAGAAGCACATTAAAGGGCAGGATGTCTAGCCCATGGAGGGGGTTTTAACTCTGATTTTCCAAGTACAGCCTCAAAAACTTTAAATTTTTTAGAGATGATCTGCAAAAAGGGCGTTGAACAAAAATTCCCCCACAGTGCGGGAAACCCACACAACACAAAAAACTTCTGACGCTGTGCTTTCCAAAGGGTTTTTTCCACCAAGTATTTAAAATCTTGTTTCCAGAGGGATCAACTACTTATTTCTCACTGCAGAATGCAAATAAATTTATATAATTTATACAATGTGATTTTCTAGATTTTATTTTGAATATTCTATTTCTATTTCTCAATGTTAAAATTAACCTACCCTACTCTTAAAATTATGGACTGTTCATGTCTTTGTCAGTGGGCAAACTTACACAATCAGCAAGGGATCAAATAATTATTTCCTTCAATGTGTAACAGATATAACAGACTGGTGCAGCAGCAGGAAACAGCAAGTAGCATACTGGTAATACATAGGTAAGGCAGGGTAACATCAGCGATACAGCAGCCAGGGGTCGAGCTCTATGTATGACGGCAACAACAAACTGATGCTGGAACAAGGGCAGGACAGGTCAAGAGGCATGTAATTGGGAAACTGTCCCTTTAAATACTCGCATACACACAGCGAGGAAGCCAGAGAGGAGGGGTCGGAAGCTGAGCAGAAGCGTGGAATGGAGGCCATCACTGGGGCAGGTGGGACAGAGGCAGCTGAGACCACTGTAGGTGCAGGGACATGGCTATGCCCACGGGTAAAAACAGGCCGTGACAGTGAAGCATATTGAATCTTGCGTGTAGGTGCATTAGGCCCATTGGGCTTGCATGATTGCAATGATCTGTCGTCATTTTTATAAAAAATATATATAAACATTAAGTTTTGTTACGGAGTATGTTCCCCTAGTTTTTGTTATGATTGACAGCAGGATGGGGTATTTAAAGATGTGCTTACGTCATCTCCCATAGGGCTCTGATGAAGTGTCAGTCAACGTGAAATGGCCGTAGGCCACACTCATTGCATGTCTGTTCCTGTCCATCCTTGTATGTGCCTGATTTTACCTTAATAAACTACGTGAAGATTCTTTGTGAGTGCTGTGGAATATTTTCTTCTATCTACTAGATTTCAGTTAATAGATTTACCAATGAAGATAGAGCTCAAACATAGGCTGGGTTCACACATTGCATTCATTTTGCCTTTAGATTGCGTTTTTCACTGTGATTTTGAAAAACAAAAATCATGTTCCGACTCCAACACTTTCACAATTTGTTTATTCTCTTTTGGTATTTTTACTGGTCACTGGCCCTGTTTACATATCTAATGTCCAGTCCATGAGTTTGAAATTGCCAGTCCAGTTTCAGGCTATTTACAAACATTTGCAAAACTAGAAATTATCAGTAAGGTTTTATATCTCATCCAGCAATAAAGTAAATGGTTTTACTCATTTACAGCTTAACTGTGAAACCTAGGAAAACTGCAGTGTGTTCCAAGGAGTACAATAGAGTACTATAAAACTGTTTGAACATTCATAAATGAGCCAAAAATTATAGTCAGTGCTTACTCTACCACTGAGTACCTCAGATTTTTTTTTTGTAGCCTTGTTGATTTTGCTGGGGATGAGACTAAATTGTTAAATGTTCTGTCCAAATAAAGTATCTATTTTAGATCTCAGAGAAAACTTAATTTGTTTTCCAAAAGACCCAAAAAATATTTTAATGAAGTGACATACCGACAATAACTGAACAGGTTGTAAGAGTAAAGTCAAGTACATATAGAATTACATGTTGTAGTTTTAAACCCCTTCCTGACGGACAGTCATAATAATATGACTAATTTTTTTTAATTTTTAATTTTCTAGAAGCCATAACTTTTTTATTTTTCCACCTACATAGACGTATGAGGGTTTTTATTTTGCGGGACAAGATGTACTTTCTAACGGTGTTATTCGCATTACCATAGAATATACATAGAATATACTGGGACTCAACAATCTCACTGCTGATGTCCCGATCAAAGTGGCACCATTCTTCATTCATTTAGACGCCGCAGCAGAGATGGGTGTTAGCTGCAATTAGCTCTGCAATCCCACTTCAAAGTCGCATACCGGCGCTATGACGTACTTATACATCATAGGTTGGTAAGTAGTTAATGTGGACCAATTATTTTGTTAACACTTACTGTAGGAAGAACCTGCTTAATCCCTTTCTGATGCAGCCAGTTTTGACCTCTACGGACAGAGCCTCATTTTTCAAATCTGATGTATCACTTTTAGTGTTGAGAGATGAAATCGAAAAAAGTTGAAATTGGCCAGATTATCACATTAATCTTGGTTCAGCGATGGTGAGATTTTTTTTTCTTAAAATATAATCAATAATCCTCATCGCGGATTCAAATCGCGCCATTTTTGGAGATTCCTGTAATTTTGGCGGCCAACCAATCAGCGCAGAGCATAGGGGGGGGGGAGGGGTGAAGAATATCACCAGTGGGGTGTGAGGGATCTCATTGGCTACTAAAATAACATGACCTCGTTTTATCTATGTCACTGCACTTCCTGCTCGGCGCCATTAGCTTACACACTGCAAACAGAACGGATAGCTAGTAGAGACTATTTGCCAGCATTTTTACTACTGCAAAGGCTCCTTAATAGATTAGTTAGCTTAGGGTACAGCAAGATTACACAATTCTAGTTAGTATTAGTTAGAGATTTGGAAACAGCTCCAGTGCTCTGAACTACGTAGCTGCAGGAGTGAGAGGGGGTGCCAGGTTCGGGGGGCAGTTCCTGCATCAGACATATTTCTCCTCTCAGGCCACTGTGAAATAGCACCTAATTTTATTTCTGCGTTGCCAGTCACCACAGTCTGAGTTAAGGGTGTCCCTTTGTTGTGGGGTGCACGTCTGCATTTATTACTCATATTTGTCCTCTCAAGCCACTGTGAAATATCACACAATTTTATTTCTGCATTGCCAGCCACTACAGTCTTAGTTCAGGGTGTACTTTTTTGTTGGGTGCACGTCTGCATTTATTACTCATATTTCTCCTCTCAAACCACGGTGAAATAGCACCCAATTTTATTTTTGCGTTGCCAGCCACCACAGTCTGAGTTTAGGGTGTCCTTTTGTTGTGGGGTGCAAGGGTGCATTTATTACTTATATTTCTCCTCTCAAACCATGGTGAAATAGCCCCCAATTTTATTTCTGCATAGCCTGTCAACATTGTCATCGGAGGGGGGGGGCCTGTGCTGTGTGGTGAATTTCTGCCTCATACACAGCAATGTTCATCTCGCATATGAAATCACAGTTCTATAGAGTTTATTCTATTTGTACTCCTGGTTGTCAGAAAACACCACATTTATTAGGTCTTCCTTAGAAAATGTTTCTATTTCTACCCCTGCTTGTTAGAAAGGAATGCATGTCTTAGACAATCCGTAGAAAAATATTCTATTTGTATTCGTGGTTCAGTTGTAGGAAAATATCACATTTATTCCATATAATGTAGAAACAATTTTTATTTCTATCCGTGATTGTCAGTTGTCCGAAAAGACCGCAGTTCTTAGATAATTTGTAGAATAATTTTATTTTTTTACTCCTGGTTGTCAGTTGGTGAAAAAGACCACATTTATTCCATATTAAATAGAAAAAAAATATATTTCTACTACTGGTTGTCAGTTGTCAGAAAAGACCACAGTCCTTAGATAATCTGTAGAAAAAAGTCAATTGTTAGTAATACTTTGCAGTTGTAAATCTCAGGGACTGAAGGAAGAACACTGTTGATTTGGTGTTACGGTTCTTCTACAAGCACGCATTTCACAGATATTCGATAGAAACAATTCTGTTTCTAATCCTAGTTGGCAGTTGGTAATTAGAGGGATTTAAGAACACCTGTCTTTGAAGTACAGTTTTTCAATAAGAGAATGTGGAAAAATCTTCTAGACCTTTTTAATATTTATCTTTCTGAAAATGGAGCGAACTACATGTGGTAAGCAAGCAAAGAGGGGGATAGGACGTGGAGGTACGAGAGAAGGCACTCCTTCCAGTGCTACGTTCAACACGCAAACGAGCACATCGTCAGTTGCAGGACAGTCAGGTCTGTCATCGCTGGGTCAGTTACCTGTGAATCTCAATAATGAAGAGCATTGCCAATCTGTTCTTCAATGTTTAACGCAACCAGCGGTTTTACCTCCTCATCCTCCCAGTCGCGGCCACAAATGTCTTCATCATCATCTTCGGCATCCGTCCAAACTGAAGCAAAGGCATCCCAAATGTCAACCCATGTACCAACCACTGTGGATAATCCATGTTCTGAAGAACTCTTTGATGACACAATGCGGTTGGCGTCAGAAGGCATTTCAAAAGATCAAGAGGCCAAAGACAATGATTTTGTCTGCTCTGACGCCCAATCGCTGATGCCGTCAGAGCAGAAGGAAGCTGGTCAGCTGGCAAAAACCCCCGAGGGGTTGGAAACACCTTGCAGTGCCTGAGGTTTCTACCCCCAGCTTCAGAATGTAACGTCGGGAAACGAGGAAGTCGTGTAGGTAGATGAGGGAAATAATCATTGTGGACCAACGGTCTTTTCACAGCATTTGTTTTGCGAGGGGCCTCATCTGGACAAGGAGGAAGATGATGGTGAAGTATTGGTACAGTTCTGGCCTCAGAAACGGAGAGGGCTGTCGCACTAGTCCACTGAGATTAGGCCGCCAGCCATGATCAATGGTGGCAGCAGAAACACCGCTACTAGCTTATCGCCATCGAAAATGTCCAGGACCTGTGAAGCCTGGGCCTTTTTCAATCAAGCTTAGATTCCCCAAAGCGACTCATATGCCAGTTTTTGCCGTCAACCCCATCACTCGAAAAAAAGTTCAAAGTGTTTAAACCACCTAAAATAGGAATATCACATGCAGCGAAAGCAGAATTAAAATAGGGAATCCTTGGGAAAAAAAAACACACAGGTCCGGGCTTCCAAAATGGGACCCCCCTTTTTTCCCTTTCCCCCCTCCTCCGCCCTTCCAAGACCAAGCTTTTCCTCTCTGCCCATTTGCGCTGTGGCATGAGAAAGGGATCAGCCACAGTGCCCACACCACACCATATTACCCCCACCACCACCGAACACAGCCACCCCTTCTCCTTCCCCAGTTTCACCTGAAAACCCCGTACAGCGGCCACTAGCACCACCTTTCTGTGTCCCAGGGGGGGGGGAGCAGAAAAAAACGGTTTAACCCCAACCACCCCAAAGCCAAAAGCCTTAATGTCAGCATTGCCAGGCTTTTGGGCCTTTGGGGAAAGTTGCCTTTCCGCCGGGTGGAAATTTTTCCCTTTCCGCTTGGTGGATGGGTTCCGCCACGTAAAGGGCCCCTTGCCGCACCCATACCAAAAAGGGTAGGCATTTTTTTTCCCAAAACAGCCACCCGCCCTGCCCAGCCAGTTCAGCTAAAATCCCAGCGCATTGGTGCATCTTTTTCCAGCAAAGTCCACAACCCCCGATTACAGGGACTAGTAAGCACTTTAAAGGCATACATCTCTGCGACAACTCACGGGGGGATGCTCGGGTGAGACGGGGGGCTTTCAGGTCGGTGCACACTCTTAAAACTGCAGGGAGGGTGCAGGTTTTGTCCCCCAAGGTCCAGAGTAGTACACGTGCCAAAAAAAAAACCAGGCCGGTTGAAATGAATGTGTTTGAGACAAACAGGTAAAGACTGTGGCGGCTCTGCGCAATGAGACTGAGCGGGCGGGGTGACAAGAACCGCTGCCAGGCAAGGTGGTGTTCGCAGCGGCGAAATCTCCTTGCTCCCCTTTAAAATTGGTGGGCGGAGCACACCCTTGCCTGGGAACGTAGAACTCATCGTCCAGAAATTTTTAAAGCCTTTCCTGGGTCTTGACTGCCTGCTGAAGAAGGCTCGAGGTCTGAGCTCACACTTCTGCGTTCGCACTCTACTTCATCCCGGCTGGCTGCGTTACAGCGTCATTGTCTCATTGTTGACATGGCAACCCGTTTTGGAAATTTCCCCCCCCCACATCTCCAGCGATTTTGGGAAACGCTTAATGCCACTATGTATGAAGTGGCAATGGCCGACAAGCAGTGGTGCGGACCCCCGAAGTGTTGACCCTAGAGAGTGGGGGAGTTGAAAGACCTCGCACCATCCTTGCAAAATTTTGAAGAAGCCACCAAAATGGGCAATGAGGGCAATGCCCTTGTCAGCAAAAATTGGGGGAATTAGTTCTGGGAAAAAAGGTTTTTGGGCATTCTGAAAAAGCAGGCCCACAGTGTCGGGGAGGAAGGCGGGCACAATGCCACACCTCCACGGATCAAGAAGGCCCGACGTTTTCCCAATTTTTTTGGGTCTTCGTTAGGCGGTGGGTTCGGGATCCAGGGGGGCACTTAAGCTTCGGTACAGCAGAAGGCAAGTCAAATTTTGTTGATGCTGAGGAGGAAGCGAAGAGGGGATGAGGCATGGCGGACCTGCTGTACCGAGTCCCGTATTGGGAAAAAGGTTGGCCGATTTGAGGGGGAGGGAAAAAGACGAGGGGAAAATCTTTTAGTGGCCCTCGACCCGAGGGTTTGGAAATCCTGGGTGCATTTAGCACATGATGCTTGGATGCCCCCCTTTCCTCCAAAAAGATCCTTCATGAAGGGCCCTCAAAATGAACACGTTACTGGGTGGCCACCCTCCTTGATCCATGTTTTAAAAAACGAAAGTCAGCACTTTCCTTTCCCCGGACAAAATTGAAGTAGAATGCAAAAAATTTGGGGACGGGCCATTGATCAACCGAGACATCTGTTGCTCTGCTTTCCCTTTTAAGTCACATGACACTCTTCAGCAACGTGACGATTTAAATGGGAAGTGCCGTAGCACACGCATGTTTTCAGAAGCCTAATGGGGGGGAAACCCCTTTGGGAATCCTTTTTTACCACCCCACCAATGCCTGAATGAGGGCCCCAAACAGACATACAGTGACCCTCAAGATCATGGGCCACGACTATCTGCGGCTCAACAAACCCATTTTTTGGGCATGTTTCCGGGCCCAATCGATCTCTGGTGTCCTAAAAAGGATGAATGGGCCCGAGTTGTCGCGACGCCATCGAAGTGTTATCCGTCCAGAAACCAGCTTCATCTCAAGCGGCCCTTCATCGACTGGAGAAGTGAAAACAGACAAACTTATTGGCTTTCCACTGGAATGGGGATCGTTTTGACTTTTATCAAGATGAATAAGGCATGGTTTTGATCGTTTTTGCCCCATTGCCGATTCACAAATTAGTACCGGGTCATTTACATTCCTCTTAAAAAAGAATGTTCCTCTTAAAAAAAAAAATTTTTAATGCTCATTTCTTACTGCAAATTGTATTCACAGTGTCCAAAAGGTAATTTTTCTGGTTTTTACATGACACCAATTGTAAATGTTTTGTTGAAAAAACCTGATTCCAATTACTCCCCTTTTTCATCAAAAATTATAAGCCCGTCAATGGTTTTGGGTCATGGCAAAAAAAAAACATTAAAATCCAGGTCCTTTGGAAAAAAAAATGTGCTAAAAAGGCATTTCTTCGCACAATTTCTAAAGGTCCCAAAAGGGCATTTTTCCATTTTTGGGGGTCATGGGCGTAAAAAAAAAGCTATAATCCCGGGTTTTTTTGGTAAAAAATGTTGTTTTTTTTAAAAGGCATTTCTCATCAAATTTTTTTAAAAATGTCCAAAGGTCATTTATCTGTTTTTTTTGGGGCAGGGGGCTATAAACAAAACACTAAAATCTAGGTCCCAAAGTAAAAAAAAAGTTGTTTTTTTAAAAGGCATTTCTTCGTCACAATTTTTAAAAAATTCCCGAAAAAAATTATTTATCCATTTTTTGGGGGCGGGGGGCATAGACAAAACAACTATAACCAGGTTTTTTGGGGGAAAAAGTTGTTTCTAACAGGCATTCTTTTTCCCATTTTTTAAAAATTCCGAGAGGGCATTTTTCAAATTTTTGGGCAGGGGGGCGTAAAAAATACAGCTAAAATCCAGTCCCCGTTTAAAAAAATTGTTTTTAACAGCATTTCTTTTCACAATTTTTTAAAAATGTCCAAAAAGGGCATCATTTTTTTCCCGTTTTTGGGGGCGGGGTGCGTGAAAAAACAGTATAATTTTCCCTCCTATTCCCCAAAAATTTTTTTTAAAAACTCTTATTTTTGGCTAATTTTTTTGGGTTTTTGAAAAGGTCATTTTTGCTGCTTTTGGGGTCAAAGCGGAAAAAATCGATATTCCCCGGTTCTATTAAATAAACTTGTTTCAAATACTCATTTCTTTCTGTAAATTTTTTTCCCCGTGTCCATAAGGGCATTTCCTTGTTTGGGGTCAGGCTATTGTAAAGGGGTCCGGGGGTGCAAATAGGGCAGTACTCTGGTCAGGGGCCCCCTCGCTTTGTCAAAATACTTGCGCATTTAAAAAACGACGCCATTATCACTTTAAAGGTATGGGAACCATAAAAAAAGGCATCCCCACCTAAATGCTATCATACAGACTCCCGGTTTTAAATTTTTAAACGCATGGGTGTAAATTTGTGAACAAGCAGAAAAAATGGTAAAACCCCTTGCCCAAGAATCAATTTCGTGGGACACATTCGCCACCCCAAGAGCAGAGACTTTTCTCCTCCATCCATAAAACGAGAAAAAGAACGAGAAAAAGGGCACCTGGGGGAAACTGAGTGTCAACCACGTTTCCAAGTGAAGCCATTTCTCCACACTACAAAAAGGGAACCTAACTCCTTGAGCCCATTCAGACGAGTTTTTTGTGACAGCACCCTTTGGCAAAATTTTCCCATTTTTATTAAGCATAAGGATGTAATGGGGTCCTCAACTGTTTCGAATTTCAACGGAGGGGAACCCTTACTGCTTTTTTGAGGAAGCTAAAGGGTTTTAGCTCACATTCCACATTCACACTCTGCTTCGTGCCGACGTCAACGTTGCTGGTATTTGGAACCCCCATCACCGTCTTTCATTTTTTTGAAAAATTTTTTTGGGGAGTGTGAAAGAGGGCATTTTGTCTGGATTAGGGTCAGCTGCTTTAAAATCATGATACTCATGTCCTATTCAAAAAAACCCTTGTTTGAAATAACTTTTTTCCCCGCGTTTTTATTCGATGATCATAGGGGGATTTTGTGGTTTGGGGGGGGCAGGTCACGTAAAAAACACCAGTAGTAAAGGTTTTATTGAAAAAAAAACTTATTTTTTACATGCTGATTTTAAAAATTTTAATGCCTCAAGGGTACAAATTGAACAGGCGCTGGGTGTCCACCCCTTGCCACGTTAAAAATCAAAAATGAGCAATTTCCTTCCACCCACACAAATTGACAGTGAATGCAGGAAATTTTTTGACAGGGAAAATTTACCAATGGAGACATCTGTTTTAAATAGCCCTAGAGCAGAAGCAGCTTTTAAAAATTTTTTTTTAAAAAAGGGCAATTTCTTATTGTAATTTTTATTTTTGAGGGCCCTAAGGAATTTTGCTAGTTTTGGGGTAGACTACTTTAAAAAAGGATACCGGGGGGCCAAAGGGCGTATTCCGCCCGGGGGCCCCAATCAAATCTCACCGCACCCACCTAAGTACGGGCCCCGCCAGCTGAACCCCTGTGTTTCCCCTTGGGTGTTTCCTTTTTTCCACCACAATAGACAAGTTTTGTCGCTGGTGCAAAAAGGGTAGGGGTGCCGCCGGTTCCATTGCCCTTTCCCCTACCGTGTTTATTTTTTGCAAGGGGGACCCATAGCGCTGTACTGCGTACCTGCTGTGGCTATGCTTTTTCATCTTTTCGGTTAGCCATTTAACAGAATTAATTTTTTAAACCCTTAATTTTTTTTCTGTGACTCTTATAGCCTAAATTTTTCTTTCAAGATGTTCACATCCCTTTACTGTTTTGGGTGTTAATTCCCCTTCACCTCACATATTTGGTTTTAAAAATTACCTGGTCTTCCCCCCCCAGACTTTAATGGGAACGGGAACTAAACGTCATCGAAGATCGTAAAATCGGCAGATAATTCCCAAAATCAAATCGACTTGAAGACCATAAAGGCCGAACGCTCATCACTATGTTTAGCGATTTTTTTTGACAAAGTTTAAAACGGGAAGTTTTTATTATCGAAATTTCCAGACATGCGATAATTTAGGGTTAAAAAACTGTCATCATCTATTAGACGCCCTTTTTTTTGGCCTTTCCCGTAATTTTGGCGCCAGCAAATGAAATTACAGAATAGAGCAGGGTGAGATTGTGGCGACGTCATGACTGGAAAATGTATGGTTGCGATTGGCTGGAAAAAAACACATGACCTCGTTTTTTTAAGAACAGCGTTTTCCGTTTCAGCCCATGTCTTCAGCATTCATAGGGTAGGACCTGGCTCTGCCTGTGGCCAAAAAGCTCGCAAATTTGCTATTTTTGACAGAGAAACCTCTACTATTAGCTGTGATCCTCCAATTTAGTTAGATTAAGATTTGAACATTTTATGTAGTTAGCTAGAAATTTTTAAAACGCATCAAAACGTAAATTCACGGGGGGGGGGGG